>OMNM01039496.1:3179-16755 GCA_900302745.1 Parablennius parvicornis | reverse complement strand
AACAGAGGGGGAATCTCAAGTTACAGGGTCACCGTCTCATTTTTGCCTCTATTTCTCCATCATCTGCTGGCTTATCTCAATGACATACACGTCTTGATCCTCCAACCTGGCTTATAATGACATGACACCTTTATAATAATCTTTTGCTTTTGTTCCAGTGTTCCAGCGCATCAGCGATCTGAAGTGTGGGTTTCACGCTGGGCTCTTTCCACCGTCTCTGCCAGTCAGCTAACTTTTTGGCCGAATTCCTCTTGGCACCAGTATGAGATATGTTTACCTCAAATCCAGCCCAGGGCAAGATTTCCCACAGGGAAAATAACACTAAAAACAACCCTGTGCTGTTGTGAATCATCATAAAAAGGTGATGCAAACACTTCAGTGATACAGACAAGCTAAATATTACAGCTACACTGAGCTTGGCTGTGCTGAAAATGCCAGTTAAAACACCACTTCATTGTCTTTGAAAAGGCTGCTGACTGCTCGTGTTTGCTCTTGGGGACTTAAATGAACTCGTATCATCTAAGTGGATTTTTCTGGGTGCAAACAATGAGGAGGAAAAAAAAATATGTATGTGGTTTGGAGAAACCTCAAAATACAGTACTCTACATGAAGCGAATTCAGCACCACGGACAGAGACAAACTACATCACATATACAGTAGGTCAAACAATGAAGAGTGCAAGTGAAAGTGAAATTCTCCCAAAGCCATTCAAAACAATCGTGTCCCATGCCCGATCTTGTTTTCAATACTGTCTGTCTGTTAATTCAATTTCTGGTCAATGTCATTCAAGGAGACAAATAATGCAAAAAAAATTTTTTTTTTCCTTTTTCTGTGTCTGCAAAAACTAGAGGACACACCATCTTGATACAGAGGATTTTGTGGATGGCATTAACAGAATCCAACAGACAAACAGGCGCATACACACGCCTCAATGCTTTCTTTTGATGCAAAATGCCAGCTCCCCCTGAAACGCGGATACAAATTCTCCACGCTTCCTCTTGGGCTGCTGCTGTCAACGGTTTTTGCCAGAGGAGCAAACAAGCGACATCCACGAGATGACGTAATGTGTTTTTGCACCACAGGGGCAGGTATTATAAGGTCAGCAGCAGCCTGCATATCTGCATCTTTTTTACTGGAGATAATATACTAATATATCTACATAATACCTAAAGCTACCCTCAGTGTCCCCACAGTTTTAAAGTTGAAACGAAAGCTAAAAGAATAAAGCAAAAGTTGCAAGGGGACATGATAATATACTGATCATAAGCCTAAAAGATGACGTAATGCGTTTCTTCTCATAAGTGGCAATGTCATCATCCCAGACCTACTTTCAATATTTCCAGCTTCATGTTATGAAGAGCAACAGTGCCACTTTGTGGACATTTAGGCATCCAGCAGGTTACATAAGATTGCACAGAGAATGCATTACATCATGCCTCTATAAAGCTTGTGATCTTTATGGTAAATAGGCTGCTGTCTGTGACACATGAGACAACGGGAATTAACAGAAAGGAGATTATTACTGATGCGACATCATGATAAAAACAAAAGGTCACATTTTGCACATGGGATCACTGTGTCTTTTGTTGATTGAAATTATATTTGAAAAATGTTAATTTTTGAAAGGCTTCAAAGCTTGCTGCACAGAACATGTTTAGGGTGAGGACACATGAATCTATCTAAAGCCAAATCCTAATAAAAACATGGGGAGCTGTTTGTGTTCTCTGTCATTTCTGTTCCCTTTTAAATTCACTTAAAGATGAAACTAATACTAGCTGAAGAGCAGGTACAGGACATCCTACGCAGCCAAATTAAAAAAGTATCAGCATAAATTTTTGACAGTGACATTTATGGCTTTTGGTGTAATAAATAAAAAAATACTGTATAAGATCAGATGTTTTGATTTATAAGCTACAAACAAGAAAAGACTTGGAATTTGTATGTAACTCATCTAAAGTTTTATGGAAGTTGTTCAAAAAATTTGACATGGCATTATTGAGCTCAAAAAACAAAATAGCTGTCAGGCCACCTTGAAATTATCGACTATAACCATGCATACAATCCCATTCGTACTCATTGATTGGTGTGTCGTATTTACCATTGTCAGATGTGCCATGAGTCAAGCTTTGTCCGCTCTTCCTCTTCCTGAAGGAGAGCAGTCTGGCCTGAGAGATCTCCCTCACGATGGAGGAGAGGTGTTCCTTGTTGATGCCATCCTGGCTCAGAGGCGACGTCTTGGACTCTCCGTCTCCACTGTCACTGCTGCGAGCCGCAGCCTTCCCCTGCAGGAAACAGTGGGTGAAATTTAACAGCAAAATCACATCATTCATACACAGTGTGCCAAGATAATAATAAAAAAAGATTATTAGCAACATAAAACTGTTGAAAACCTACTTTTTAAATCTATTTCTCTAAAGCTTACTGGCTGCTGATCAGACATGGCATCTTAGTTTCACATTGTATATAAAACAAAGCATGGAAAATAGGAATTACAGCATAAGCCCGAATGATACAGAATATATCCCAATTCATCAGATTTAAAGCTCTAAACTTGCAAACAGTCTGTCACCACTTTGAACATGTTTGACAAAGTCTGGATGAAGACTTTTTTACTTTAGGCAATTGGATTTTCTTATCTGCCATTAACTGTGGGATTACGAACCAGTTAAATAAATAATGCAAGAAGCACATGCAATTCTTACATTTCCACTTTGCTTTGAGAATCTGTAGATGGGCGGCAGAGAATAAGCTTTCATTCTGGAAATGAAACAGACAAGATTTGATTCGCGACATAAAAAAACTGACATAACAAAAGAAAAATACACTTTTAAAAAGTCATGGGATTTAAACTGAGAAAGACAAAACAAAAAAGATTGTGTGTGTGTGTGTGTTTACATTTATTTAAAATATTTATTTATAATAAGAAATAAATAACTGTGATAATGTTGTATGCTCTTGCATGACAATGTTGGTAGAGATTGGAAATTTACCAGCGATAATAGTATTATTGTACAGAATAGATTAATAATTATAGCTGGTAGAATTGTTGAATCAGTTAAAACAATAATAAAAAAAAAAAATGAGGCTGAAGGCCCCGATTCTGATTTTCATATGCATTTAAAAATCATCTCCCACGCTGTAAACAAAATCCTTCATTTCCTGTTTATCATAGGTGCATCCAAAAAAAAAAAAAAGAAAAAATAATACTGACTTTCATTCACCAAATATTGAAAATAATATATAGAGCCAAGAGATGTAGCCCTCTGAGGACTTGAGGAGGATATTAGTCCTGATGGAATAATTAGCTGCGACTGTGTGTGTGTTCACATACAAACACAGACTGAACGGTCTCTTAACAATGGCCCTCGGTAGCCATGGTGCTGCATTCTTAAATTTCCACAACTCTTCATGAAGGAAGCTCCACATAGTGATGGATACTCATGATGTATGTGGGTATGTACTGCTCGACACATTACTGTACTTTGGATCGTGGCATTAATGCCAAAATAAAAGAAGCCAACAAGAAAATAAGAGATTTAATATTGAATGCAGACTCTAAAATCTTACCCTCTGACCCGCCTTGTTCCTCGTGGTTTGGCGAAGAGCAGATCGCTGTAAGGAAGCTTCTTAAATCTCTCTCTTCCCACTGCCACATAAAGCTGACCGCTCTCCAGCTGATTCCCATCACTCACCTGCTGGCCTTCATACGTGTAGAGACTAAAGAGGCACACAAAGATTGTAAAGACACTTTTTGCACCAGTTCGCTGAAAAACACATGAAATCGCGATAAAAAGAGAAAAGAGTCGGGTTTGAAACGGACATTTGCGTAATTCACTGAAATCTAAATGCAACAAGGATTAATTAACAGGTGTAGTGGTTGTAGGGACTGATATTATGACATATCCCCTCAAAAGCTTTAAAAAGCAGTCCCTAACACCGTTGAAACCTGTGTTCTTAACACAAGCCAAACTCTGTGCACAATGTCATGGTAACAGTTCAGCTTTACTTGGATTTTAAGACTTTTATTTGGCATTGCATGTGCAGTTTGCTGGTGACACCGCTTCAATTGCCCTTAAGGAGGGATCAGTTTTATTATAGTTAACAGAAGTAGTGATAACAGGAAAGGACTCATTCCCTCCAGTAAAATGCATTTAATGTTAAATAGCAAAAATGTGTGTTTTAAAGATGTTAACATGAGCAGTAAATGCCATTTGAAGGAAGATTTTTTTTAATTTATGCAAATGTATGCATCAAGATGTTAGAGACCCTAATGAGATCACCTGCTATAGTAGCACAACATATGGTGTTAGCCAGAAGCTGCTTAGAATGTAGGTAAGCAGAGACAGAATCTATAACATAAACAAGAGCCATATGTTCACTTTTTTTTTTTTTTTTTTTTTAAGGCGTACCTTCGCACACCGCCCAGGACTTTCAATCCCATCTTCTCTGTGATCATTTCCAGAACCCTGTCGAACTGGCCCAGCATCCTCTGGTGGACAAGCAGCCTCACTGCAGGGTCCAATATATCCCCATTTGCTACCACACTAAGTGAAGGAAAACACATCGGTGAAGTCAAAACGACAAAATCAGTTTCACAGATCAGCAGACTCAAAACGACCTCTGCTTTTTTTTAAAACTTCCAGCACTGTTGTCCAAATCTGGTCCTTAAAGGCTCCTGCCCTGCAGGTTTTACATGTCCTCCTCCACCTGAACCTAAAGATTCTATCTTCAACAAGCTCCTAATAAAGCCCAATAAGAAGCGTTCAGGTATGTTACAGCAGGAAGAGACTGACTAGACACCAGTGAGCCACACTCTTTCTCTAACCTGTTTACTGTATGTGTCCTTAGATTTGGTGTTACTTTTTTTTTTCTTTTTTTTTTTTTGTGACTTGTGGTGGTGAAAGAAGCATTTCAGTTCATGGTACAAATCCCAGAGTTGGAAAGTCACCACTTATGGTCCTTGAGCATGACCTTTATTCCCTCAACTGCTCTGGTTTTGTTCAGGAAGTACAATTTGCATAAAACTTGTGCCAAATCAACGTGATCTGCTCTGGAACTCCAAGAAAGAAAAAAAAAATACTTTTTTTTTTTTTTTAAATATTTCTAATCTGTTAGCTCTCATTTCTTTGAACTTCATTGTTCTTTTAGAATGTAGTTTAAAGGTTAATGAGCACATATTTATGAATCTGTGAATGAAAATGAGTATGTTTGCCGGTCGGTAAAAGAAAATGCTTTTGGAAATTCTACTTACAATATTGTGCAGGGCTCTTTGATGGGTTTCAGGAATCGAGCGGACACAATGATTCTATTCTGTGGAAGTGGCTTGGCCTGAAAGAAGAAGAATTAAAAAAAAAAAAAAACAGTCAAAATGATCTGGCACACATCCGACATTGGTGATGAAGCACAAAAATATGTCTTACTCATATCAGTGACGTAGTGGCAAGGGACGGCAGTCTACAGTGAAAGGTTGTTTGCAGACAAGTTTTGGCCATTTGGGATTTTTAGGGGCAGTTGTAGGCTCAAAATAACAGACCTGAACAAACCTTAGGGAGTTTTCCTTCCGGGATCAATGTTAACATCTGAGTCAGCGTTGAAAACACAGCTGGCTAATGCAACATTCAGGCCAGCTGAAGCCTTGAAGTACAGCGCTTTACAAAGAACATTTAGTTGGGTATAATATAGTTGCATTTCTTTGCAATTTAAGGTAATTTAGTTTGGCTTTTATTGTCATACCCTTGTTAAGTCAAAATTATAATTTTGAGCATTGTGAATGTAATTAAGTCAATAACATAATGAAACAGTAAAATACTTTCGACAAACATGATTGAGAAATAGCGTTGCATAGTACAGTATGTATCCACAATTTATGAATATGACGATTCTCCTATCCACTATGCCTATTTTTGAGAAACAAACTGCACATTTGCCGAGACATTCTGCCCTATTTATGGATTATTACATTTTGTGCTGCAAATACAACAATTACTTACTTCAATCATGTCATAAAATATGATGATAGATCAAATATGTTATTACACTATTGGTAAGTTATTACAATATGGACTTTACAATTATGACAATTGATAAAAGCCAAAATTATCACATTATTGGCAGGTATTACAACACTGACCATTTTTACATTATCGGTTTGTTACACCATGTATTTTCTTTCATGGATTGATCTTTAGATTTAAATATCAATATTTACATTGTAACTACAATTTTTTGATGTGTCTTTCAAGTTTATGTGATAAATAGCCATATGGTTAGTGATGCTCACGACTGTATCTATTCACCACACGTGCTGAAGGTCAACACTTCATGAGAGAGCTGGAGAAGTGTTGAGATGATATCTGACGACTAACAGTCCTCTTTGGAGTTCAGACAAAGCTTCATAATAACCCTAAAAAATAAATTAAATACCTCAAACTGTCTTCACTTGCCACAAAAGGCTGGGCTTATACCCTGAAAAAAAAAAACTTTCCCCATTGATGAGGGAAAACTCACTTCAGATTCGACCCCAAAATTAATTTCCAAGATGGCTGAATGTCATATGAACACTAGCATGATTAGTGTTTGAATGTTTTTTGTAGCATGGAGATGTTTTTTTTCCGCCATTTCAATGATTTGTGTTATAGCCATGCCTGTTCTTGTGAATGAAATGTGCAACATTGATACTCAAAAAGAGCTAATGCTGTTGTTTTACTTGCAACATTGTATTTTTATGGAAAAATATAACTCTTTTTATTTTTTAGGGGAGACACATGGAACACAGCATTAACTTAGCAAACCAGACACCGTAATATAGCAGGTTAGTTTTGGATTATTTCACACATTTTTGAAGTTTCATGAGGGCTACAGTACAAATTAATATGCTAGTTATTCCATATGTACAAATAAAGTACTATTCTATGTAACTGACAGGATGTTTGTTCAAATAAAACCCATTTAATGTTTGTCCAACCTTTGAGACTTCTGTTTCAATGAAATCAAGAGCACCATAGAAAGACTTTTATGTCTAAAAGTGAAGGACCAAAATCTTTTGTACACAGGAAACGAGTCTGTCTCTGATCTCTGTTGACAGCTGAAGAATGAGCGCCCTGTGATCCTCACAAAGGGTGCAGGTCCCATAACACCCGCAACCCACTGTGACTCTGAGACTGAGGATTTGGATCCTGTGAGATAACGGAGGAGGTATATTGAAAGTCTTTTGGGGTCTGGCAATGCAACCTGGCAACTGAGACGTGATATTGGTAAAATTCACCTACACAAAGAAACTTGAGATATTCAGAGATATGTTAGTCACACAGAACACACCCATATAGTGTATAACGTCTAGATAAGACTGTTTAAAATACTGGGAAGAGGGAGCGAAACGCGTATCATGAATACAAAACAATCTGAAACATTTGCAGCTTCATTTTTATCTCAATGTTTGACCTTCAAAGTGCACAAACAAGCAAAGGAAAAATGTGGCCCACAGAGGATTAGCTTTCTACTGAATCTAATTTTTGGTCTATACGTGATCTTTCATTGTGGAGAGGTAAAAAAAAAAGTCTCCTCGGCTTGCTTTAACGTTGGATACAATCAAAATGAGGGAAGTAGCATTTATCTCACTTTTTACATTAAGTTTGTGCAGCGCCATCTTTAGTCTGCATGTGCACTTTTATGTCTAGTAAATATATCAGTCTTTAATCACAATTGTATCCCTGGTAAGGCCCCTAATCTCAACGAGTCGCAGAAATCACTAGGAGAACCAATTTTCATCATCAAACACTCCACGAGCTTAGTATCATTACTGTTTACTCAAAACTAGATCTGAATAAAGTGGATTGTCTCAAGTGCATGTAATCATACAGTAACAAAAGGAAACACATGCATTTCTAGAGGGAGGAAAAATGTAAATGCAATCTGGTGTGATCGGAAAGGACAACAAGGGGACATGGATAAAATGTAAATACTGCAATGCAGCCAAAACAAACTTGAGAAAATTGAACATGTACATGTCTTTAAAACTTGGTTGCTTTGTCCTGCGAGTCCCCCAAAATGAAAAAGGGCAAAAATCAAACATGTTAACCACCTGCATCAGCCAGGAGTTCTCATTAATTGAGCCAATCAAGGAAGGTTAAGAGGGGTAAATGAGGGGGAGCAGGGTCCTTGGAGGCTGAACGTGTTCTCTTTGTGCTCACCAGGCAATCACTGAAGCAAAAACAGACTCTAAATTGTGATCTGTGAGCTAAGTTTGCCAGCTTGCAGGTGACCAACACAAGCGAGGAAACACTCCTGACGACACGTTGTCATTCTAGAATTACAGGGAACATGTGTTCCATTCATTCCTACTTGATTGCTGGTCTTTATAAATGGAAAGAGAAGTTGCAGAGGATCCCTGTAGACGACCTCGCACCGAGCGGCTCTTGTGTTGGCTGTGACTTCATAGCAAGTGATTAAAGATGCATTGAAAGACGGGCTGATTATGATCCATAAATCAATAATGCATGGCCATTGAGACAACAACAAAGTGATTCCTTGCTCACAACAATAGAGCAGGAATGCTCAACATTACACCTCGCTTAAAGGGTCTTTATTAAATCTTTACAGCATCCCGAATCCTCAAGTATCGTGCATTTAGTGGCAGCTTCAAATGTTGACAAGGTGGAGCAACAGTATCATAGAAATAATGGCTGATATATGACTAGAATGCACGTTGGCCCATGGTTACTTAACTACAGAGGTTGAATTTCCATGTTGGGCCCTATTTGCCTTCTTCTTGCCTTCTTTATTAGGATGCACAGCAGCATAATATGGTGGATCATTGACAGTGTTATCTAAACCAATCACCCTTTTCTTTTTCTTTCTCCAACTGGTGAGTGATCGATCGTAATCAAACTATATTTTGTTTGAATTGGCTGCGCATGCACGCGGGTTGCTTTGTTGTAGTCAACAAGCCCCATTCTAGAACGACCAAATCCTGTTAAACTAAAGCATTCACAATAAACATCAATACGGCTTTCTCTGCTAACGCAGCCGTATCATCGACTCTCCACAGAGAAACTTGCTTGTTTCCGATACACTTTTGTCTTACCTGCATTGGAAGAGTCTGTAACAGCCTCTTCTTTTTGGAGCCAATTTGTAGATAACTGAGAAAGCAAAGAAGAAGGAGAGGTCAGTACCAGCTGATCAGGCAGTGCTGTGAGTAACCTCTAGTTCATATATAAGAAATCTTACAACAATATTTGAATTACAATGAGAATTTGTTACTTTGTATATGATGACCGACATCCATGAACACCATAGATGTTTGAAGTGTAGGAAAAAAAGTTTTTTAAATTACTCATGCACGCATTAACATTTGAGTAAGTTTCAAAACAATTACAATCTGACATCCAGTGAACACAATGCATTTTATTTTCAATGAGAGGTCCCCATTAAAAAAATGCCATTCGTAGTTCCAGGTTCCATGTCAACTCGTTCACCCTGCAGTCTGTGCATAACTGGCAGCACAAATCTCATTAACTGCTGTATAAGTCTTCTTATTTTTAGGTCAGGCCACAGCACACCTCTCCCTGGTCGGTTACTGATCTCATTTGTGCCTCATGCTGTGACTCAGCGCTGCTGTGAAACTGTTGAGTCACAGAAACTTTTATGACTCGCAAGACTGCGAAAGTCTCCTATGAGATCCCCCACCGAGCAGTTAAAAAGAAACCACTGATACCAAGAGAATATTGCGCAGATCAAGGAGTATGTTAAATTATTACTTACTCCAGCTTTTTAAATCTTTCCCTCCCAGCTGCGACGTACTGCTCCCCGCTCTGCAGGCTGTCCAAGCAGTCCACCTTGTGACCTCCTCTCGGCGTGTAGATGTTTCTCACAGCTCCAAAAGGCGGCTGGATCCCGGCGGTCACCTCTCTGAGCAAAGTCTCAAAATTGCACACCCTCTTCTGGTTGATGACCACCCGACGAGCGTCGTAGTACGGGTCACCATTGCGATACATGAACACGTTCTTCACCACGGGCTGGGCGAGAAAGTTTGGCTTCTCCGAGCTCATCTTTGTGCGTAAAAAACAGGAAAAGGCGCACGATCGATGGGAAAACGTCTGTTATCGTGATCTTACAACAGGATGACCCCAGTTGCGAGACAATGGAGCACTGGCCATTATAATGTCATTAGAGTTGGTGCATCCTGGCCAAATGTTGATAGAGCAGTAGCGAGTAGCAACAACAGTCACGCAAGTCTTTGCTTTGGAGACGCGCGACGGAGCCAAATGTTTCACTGGCAGCGCAGGAGAAAGAAGCTGATTTAAAAAAAAAAAAAAAAGCTTGCTTGAAAATGTTGATGGATTTAAAATATCAGCAATCCATTTGATTTTCAGAATCTCTGCAGCTGCAGCAAAGACATACGGTGCGGAAGAAGCCTTGCGTGCGTGTGCAGTGCCACTCCACAGGTGGTGGTAGAACCCGAATGGCGGTGTGGTTTTCCCATCAGGCTGAGCATCATGGGAATTCCTCTGTTGGGATGTATCTATGGGAACAAGCCGCCGTTCTCTCGCTGGTCACGGGACCTCATCTGGCAGTCAATCATTAAGTCAAGAGAAAGTGCATTATTTCATTAAAGGCGCATTCGCTGTGCGCGGTGCGTAAACAAAGGCGCATTAAAAGGTTTGCGATCAAGAGGAGTGAAATGAAAACGAGTTAAAAGAATTAAAAAAGAAATTACATTAAATTCTACAGAAGCCACGTGAGAGGATTAATTGGGCATCCAGAGACCAGGTAGAAAGCAGGTTGCCGGTGGCATCCTGAAAGTGGGACAAAAACATGTTTGTTTTGTGAACTATAATTGATCTGCGCAACAACAGGTACACTCTGTTCTTTTTTGTTTTATTGTCAAGTGGCACGATTAGTGGTGAGACCAAAAGCTAGAGGAAATCATTTCACATTATAAACGCGAGGATTAATTTATTTTTAAACCAAATCCCAAAACGCAGGGAAGCTGTGGATGCTGTCGATTTGTCAGTTTGTTTGTTCAGTCTACTCGTGTGCATTTTTGAATAGTTGTCAGATGTTATGTTATCCCAATAGCAAGATTGTCTTCAAAAACCTCCTCTTACTTCCCTCATGTTTCACTCCCTTAAGTAAACCTTGCCAGGATCATCAGCAGTCATTGGCTAAATTAGCTGATTACAGGCTTGTTGAGTGGAGAAATAAAGGCAGAAAATTAGTGACATCGTCATAATTTCAGGGATACATTCATGCAATGTGATTAAGATAAAGTGAGCAGGTTAAGTGACATTGATCGTAATTCTCTGTAAACCCACTAGATGGCGGTAGAGCACATCATATGGAATTTTCAATTGCAAATAAAACACGTTAAAACTGTTAAAATGTTATGTATTTATGATTTATCATTTATTCATTAAAAAAACAACTTTAAAAGGATTTAAGGTGCGCTTAAGCAGTGTACATTTCTAATGGGAGAAGTGCCATTTCCCAGTCAGTTCACTCAAAATAGAATTAATCAAAAGGTTCACCCTTCTAAAATCAACAGATAAATAAAAATTAGGATGTTTATCACACATTTAAACCAACATACTGATGGAAATATGGTTGTAAAGTTCCACACAGTTGAAACTACATTTGTTTGGTTACTTTGGCCAACAGCATAGTGAAATTAATGAAGTCTCTGTTTTCACATTAACTGTGATTAAGGTTTGTTTATTACGGAGACAACTTTTTAAAAAAAAATAAAGACCACACAGTTTGGACGTTCTCATTGTTAATACATGAATTTTCTCCTTAAAGTCCAAAAATAAGCATTTGAGGCTGATTGCTAATTAGGTGGTCAGTCAATTAATGCTACTTCTCATGTAGACGTGTTAATGCTGTTGTCTTAAACGCGAAATGTCCCATTTTCACACAGAGCCCATAAAAATGGAAAAACCCACTGTGAATAAAAGAACATTTTATAGAATCACATAGAAAAAGGATATTGATTTTGTGTGGAGTCAAATTTATGAAAAGTACATTTATGTATGTACTCAATACTTGACTGGGACTCATTCTTGCATAAACAAACAGAATAAAAGCACAAAATAGCAATGCTTCAACATAGTGAATCTGACACTTGTAATTCATTTCCCTGATATGTTTATTACTTGCAAGGTTCTCCTAATTACTTGAATTGACTTTGGCTGAAAACCTTCTTAAAAATCCAATTCATTCCATTTCGTCTGCAAATTGTTTGTGACATTTTGTTATTTTCATGACTTTGAACCGTCAACCTTCTCAGAAATGATCTTACTTCTCGTTTGGAGGATGTAAGTCCTTATCATAAGAGATTCATGGTAGAATGTATTTTATAAACAAGGATTCATTTGCTGTCTTCCCCAAAATGAAAGTTACTTTTGGATCACTCCAATTTATATGTAAACTAGCACAAATATAACTGGAGCATTCTTTTACGTAATATATGTTTTACAGTGCATGTACATCTGACTCATGATCAAACAAAGGACACATTATTTTGTTTTTTACAACACATCTTCCATCATATCAATTTCATGACAAAATTAAACCATTACATGTGGTGCTGTGAGGCAACTGTGCTTACCACTACTCCACCTTGCTACCACAGGAAAGGTAAAACATAGTCTGATTATAAACTCACATTCCAAGAACCAATATTTACTTAGTTTCACAAGTTATGTAATCATAGAACAATATCACTTGTAATTCATCTGTAACTACTTTCATAAAGCTAAAACAGAGATGATCATCAGTATGCTTTTATTCATTAAATCTGGGGAATATTACACAGACCAGGCTTTCAGAGGAAAACTGGGTCAGTATCTGTCACTTGGGATTTAATTCACATTATTTGATTACCAAAAAGCTTCAGGTAAAACCACATGTTGATTTCTGGGTTGTGTGTATTGTTTTTATACATTATGCAAAAATCCCGACCAGTGCAGTGTGTCTCTCTCTGTGCACCTCTGCAGTTTCAACAAGACATGAAATTATACATAATTGTTGTTGTTTAGTTGATGTGAAAAATGGCACCTTTTAAATCTCTGTCCTTGCATTTTCAAAATTGCTTGACGATTGTACCAGCTTGACGACATTTGGACAATCCACACAGAGGTGAGGTGACTTTGTGCCTCCTTTAGGGCCAAATAATGTGTAAAACCGATACGAGGCACTTGTTGGTTATAGTAAAGTCAATCGTATTCATTCATTCTGGTATTTACAACAACATGGCTTATATTTTTGACACCAAACTGTTTATTCTTTCAACTGAGTAGTTATTATGCTATAACAGAGACTTTAGCAAGTGAATATGTACAAAATATTCATTGAGAGGCGATCAACATTTAAATCTATCTGAGCAAATCAGACTTGATGCAAAAAAGAGGACTGGGTTACTGTTGTTGCAAGGATTTCAGGGATTTTCTATCTATCTATCTATCTATCTATCTATCTATCTATCTATCTATCTATCTATCTATCTATCTATCTATCTATCTATCTATCTATCTATCTATCTATCTATCTATCTATCTATCTATCTATCTATCTATCTATC
>OMNM01039493.1:15719-39742 GCA_900302745.1 Parablennius parvicornis | reverse complement strand
CTGTGACAAGGTGCTAAAACAACATGAGAGCAGAGCCTATCTCTGCTTACTCTCCTGCTTCCTGAACAGGTAATCCTCCACTTCTCGGCTTAAACACCTGGTTAAAGGAGCAGGGCAGACTTTCAGTGTGACACAGATGCTGTTGTTTCCTTTCGAGTATGATTAACAACCAAATCAAATAGTTTTGTTTTTTTTTCCTCAATTGTTTATCACATTAGATTATGATTAATCAATAGAGAAATCTTGGCAAAAGCTAAGCTAGTCTGCACTGTAGAATAATACTCATTATCTACCAGCACTGTACTTACATGTGATTTTTGTTGGTGATCTGGTGTGTTTTTGGTATGCTGCGGTTTGCTATTTTTTCACAGCAAACCCCTACTCTCTCTCAATACATAATTACTGTACAGTGTGTAATTTCGGGCAACAGTGAAGGTTGGATGTTAATTGTTAACTTTTTATCTCAACACAAACACTGCAAGCTCCTTGCAGCCACTAATTATACTCTCCAACAATCCATGTGTATATTTTTTTAATTTAGAGTTAAATCATCATATTGATATGCTGTAAATCTTTATAACATACATATATTTTACATCACCGTTAATGGCCACACATCTGACTGCACAGCTGCAATTTACACTCAGATTGCAGCTTTCAAGAGGACAAAAGTCTAAATGAATGCTTCTCTTGAATGTACACCTTTGTCAAGAATGCTGTTTGTTTGCATGGAGAATCATAGCTTACCTCCTCCACGGAGCACACATGTGCAGTGTGCTGTGAATATGAGACTTTTAGAAAAGACACACCTGTTCGTGCTGCACAGGTAGGCAGGCCGGTCAATCGTATCTCTCTCTGTTGCTCACTTGCACACACGTTTGAATGCACGCGCAGGTGTATGCGCGCGCACACACACACATACACGGCAGTGCATTCACAAATGGTTACCTGTTCCCCGAAGTAGACAAAGGAAGCCTTTATGTGTGTTCCTGGGGCTGGCTGCCCTGAGCACAGGACACCTGAGAGGGTGTGGGAACTGCTTATACTGATCCACTCATATAGTGCAGCCACTGAGCCATATAAACACATCCAGACCCATGCGGAATAATGACACAAGCTTAATGGTGTCTGCATGTGATTACTGGCTGGTTACACAGTAATCCTGCTGTATGTACAGTATTACCTAAACTTAACTTACCTCTGCCTTAGTGCAACATGGATGCCTTTTGCTACTTTCAAAACAACAAATTTGCCAACTTCCTGGGCAAAACCTTCAAAGCACTCATAGGTATGGGTGCTGTTAAAAACACAGGTGGTTAGCACAATTGGTGGCTATCTAGAGGGAGACAACAACTGTGCAATTAACTCTGACTGTCTGTGCCCTACACATTTTATTTTGAGCATATGTGTGCATTCACTCCAACAATTGTGCACCACCATCTGAATGATGAAAAGATTTGATTTTTATAGTCTTACTAAATGAACACAACCTGGACACTGTTGAGGAGGTGGAAGGACGTGCAGCTGAACATCAACAGCGAGCAAATACTTTTAAATGAGGTCAAATTTCACAGTGTTGGAAGTAGTAGAAATGTAGGTTTTCTAACAGCAACATACACTTTATGTATTTACAATTATAATATAAGTAACGGGATAGTGGGTTTGGTTATGGTTAGGGAAATGACTCAGTCAAAGAGTTGAGCTCAGTTTAATAGACAATCCTTTGCTTCACACAACCACACAACCCCAGAAGTCATGCCCTTTATTATCACACATCCATACAATGAACACATAGTGAGAAAGTCACTATCTACAGTAACAGTCACACTTATGGGGTTAAAACTTGCAGAATCTTGAACAGTACGCAAACAGACATTAACAACAATGTCTGCAATGCCCACAACACATTTAAACAGTGGTAATTAGTCGTTTTGATGAGAGCATACTGGGGAAACTCCCACTAGCTAACACCTTACAGTATGTAAAGTGAGACTGTATTTTGTTGTAGTTCCAGAGTGTATACACACAGACACACACACGCACGCACACACACATACACACACACACACACTGCTTACAATACAGATCTACCATTATAGCGCCAATCTGTTCAAGTGCACTTTGTTATCAAATGATTCATTTCATGTTACACCCAAAATACACCTATGATTAATTAAGAGACTCAGTATAACCCCTCTGAACCTTGTGCCCGACTTTGCACCCAGATTATCCTAAATTATCAAAAGTGGATTCGGACGCACCTTAAATCCACCTTCAGTATGTGCGTTTGCATTCTTGTGTCATCTTCCATCTCACTTCCATGATCATGTTACCATCCTGATGAATGAATATTCACATAATCCTCACTCAGTTAAGTCATGATGAATCAACACCCTGTTTGCTTTGTTATCTTCTCATTTGACACAGAAATCTCAAAGATCCCCCCCAAAAAACTCACGATAAGCCTCAACTACCACATTTTTCACAACATGAAAGCGTCCGATTCCCCGCGCTGCACATTCCTCATACAGATACGATTATATCACGCTATTAAGATTTCAATTCCAGAGACGTGTAATTTCCCTTGTCATAGCAGGGTGTTATTTGTGACTGTTATGGACTTTGTTGCCAGTCTCCCCCCCTGTAATTTCACTAGGCTGCTCTAAGACGGCATGTCTGCGTACAGAAGGTAATGAATGGCACCGTTGGTGTGCCTTTAACGCAGGCAGCCATATGAGGAACATTTTTTTAATGGTGATATTTTCTATTTTGAAGGCCTGAGAATAATCCTTTAATGGCGTGTATCACATAAGTATGTGCATAAATCCATTGCCGATTTAGTTACTCGACAGAGCCAAATGTTGTGTAATCTCATAATTAAAGTTTGTTTGATTGTTTGCCAGCGGTGACACGAGGTTGTTAGAACAGACAGATTCATTGCTGAGGCTGCTCGTGGTTTATGAAGGTGAAGACATATGTTTCAAGTGTGTTTCCCTTTATCGTTTTTGAGAACGCGACAGTAACGCTACTTTAAATGAGCACCAGTCCCAAAGGTTGCATCGAGAGAAAACATTATATGTGTGCAAAGTTGACAAGTTCTTTGATTTTTAACATCAAACACACTCAAGAAATCTCTATTCTCACCAGAACTGAAAAAAAAAAAAATCAAGCTTCTCATGCGCTAATAAATACTTGAAAGTTTGGCTCCTGGCAACATCTTTAACGTGCTCGTCTACAATAGTTGACGTAGTAGTGATGCTGGAACTGAACATGTTGATCCCTTAGACACTACACAGAGTTGTAGTGGGACATGTGCACTTTCTTATTGTATTCTTGAGACACTCCGCCCACACTACAAGTTAACTAATGACTTTAAACTGCCCGAGGGTAAGAGCATGAGTATGTCTCTTACATGTCCGAGTGAGTTCTGCCTTTGTACAGAGTCAGTGATGAAACATTGATGGATGGATACCGAATGAGTCTGTGTTTTGACTGATTCATGGGTGAAAGACTGATGTTTGCACTTTGCCAACTAATTTTGGATAAACAGAGGATAATCAATGCTTCATGTAAAGAGTCTGTTCTTTGACAGTGAGTTGTGTCTTGAGTTTAAAAACAAAAACAGAGCTTGAGCACAGGCAGAGGTAAAATCCCATTAGAAAAACCAAATGCTCAGTTCTGGGATTGGTTTGGAACTTTTATTTAATTTACATGAGTATGTTCAGTGATTCTTCATAGATGTTTCCAAGTTTAAACTTTGGTGTATCTTTAAAGTATTGGTTCTTCATTAGTGTACTCAACTATATTTTTCAAGTAGGTTTTACTTTTTCTGAAAGAAATTATCTGTAATTTTTCTACATTTTATTAAGTTTACTGCAAAGACTTTTTTTTCAAATGGAGAAGTCTGTCCATTCATAAAAAGAAAAAGAAATATAATACATATTGTTCATGTAAAAGCGTGGTCGACTTATTTAGTTTCCGTCTAATATACAGAAAATAAGATTTTCTAGAAAATAAGATTGTCTATATACAAAATAAGAAATATGATTCTAACTTAATGTGAAATATAGTAGCATTGCAATAACAATACAATAACTCCAAGAAACCTTTTTTACTTTACTACATTTCAGAACCTGTAATTTATAAACTTTGAGTTAAGTTAAGAAATTAGATTTTTAAAATGGACTTTAATGTCCCCATAATTCTACTTAAACAATGGAAATCGGAGGACATTTTTATTCAGGGATGGAAAATAGTAAAAATGGAAAAGTATATTTATTGCACTTTGTGGTACTTATTTTAACTTATATTATAAAAAAAAATTATAGGAATGGTTGATAATATATCAAGCTTTTCAAATACAACACATTAAGAAAGAATCTTACATCACTTCTAAAAAAAAAAATCTATTATAATCTATTATTTCTAGCTATCTTGGCTTTGTTCTTCTTCAGTGTAAATGTGGCTTAAGCAAAACAATTCTGATATTACACAGTTCAACTTTACTGATGAAAAAACTCTTCTCATTCTGAAATGTCGAAGAAATAAAATCTCCGATCCTACATAAAGAAAGTGCAATTTTGCCACATTGACACATGAAAAAACAAAACTATACACATCAAAAAAGTAATAGTAAGAAATGTGCATGAGAGACCATCAAGGAACCAGTACTGAGACAAAGTATGACAACAGCAGCATTCGAATGCATTTCAGTCATGTGACTGAAAGCTCAAACACAAAGTACAGAAAAAGATCAGAGAAATCTTTTGCATTACCTTTCAGATTAACTTAACCACATACAATGTTCAACATAAACAACACAAACATAAACAACTGGTCATGTATTCGTTCACACATATTCTCGATTGTCTAGGTCAGAGGCATCTCACAGCTATTTAATCAGTTCTATTCACTTTCTTTCAACTGGTTCTTTAAGGGTGAAAACTGGCCACTTTACAAACACTGTGGTTTATTTGTATGTTTGTCTCAAATATTTCATTTTATTTTCCTATTTTCTTCTCAGCATTCTCTTGCGGAATTGCAGATTTATCGTGACTCTATGTCAGCATAGAGCAGGAATTAAATAACATCAAATTCTGCATAACAGTAGTGGAAAACTTGATGAGAAAAACACAAATGTGAAGCCTCAATGTTTTGTTCGATATTATAGAAGTAACATTGGTACACTGGGGGTCCACGGGCCACATGCAGCCCCTCTCCTTATTGTTTTTGGCGCCTCTGAGACAATTTCCAAAAGTAAATGTATTATTAGTTTAGCTATTATGAGAGGAATGAAGTCTTGTAACCACATCTGAACAACATTTTATATGAAATACATTTTTATTATTGTATTTATAATGTATTTATTTTGGGAAATATGGTTATTGTCTTGTATAATTGAGTAGTTATATGTGTTCAATCACACATTGCTCCTTGGTACTGATGAAGGCATTTTTGTTGCCCTCTGAATGATTACAGTGCTTTGTGCTATGAAGGGAACCATTAGGTTATTACAAAAAAAAAATCAATCCAATCAAATAGTTTGGTTAATAGAGTTATTCTGTTAAGTCTATCGCAAAATACGCAAACCTATGTTTTTTGGAAGGATATATTTTCATTTGCTGAAACTTAAAAGCAGTAAAATACATTAATGGTCCACCCATACATAATAAGATAAGTTTTAAGGTTGGAAATGACCCAAAATACACATTTTTTTCATCTAGAATTTACAGATAAATAAAATTGGTGTGTGACACATTTCTTACTGGATTTATGTTAAAAAAAAAATCCTATCAATTGTCATTTGTGAACAGTAGGCTACACTAAACTTACTTGATGGATGACTTTTTACATCACAGTATTGCATATGTTATACTTTTATACTTTAGAGAAAGTTGTCATAGTTAAAGCTAAAAATGTTTATAATTTGATAAATAAAGCACAAGTCAGATATTCAGTGATTGTTACAAATTTACTGTTAGTTTGAGAGAAATTCCACGGAATGAAGAAGTTACCAAGTATGGTCACAATAAAGGAGACAAAAAAATAGTGAGAAAAAGTTGGCACTCAATCAGAACCTTAATTACAGTTCTGTCCAGCTACTTGTCATTGAGCACTTTGCTCTGCAGTTGTTAAAGGTCAACAACATGTTATTGAACATCTCCTACAGGTTAAGAGAATATAAGAAAATCCAACCACATGATCACACCACACTGAAGCACCTTTTTTTTAAAAAAAAAAAAAAAAAAAAGGAGCAGCCATCTTTATTGAAACACAACTCGCTCTCTCCGTGAGTGCAGCTCCAGTCTGTGTTTGGTGAGACAGACTGGAGTGTCCTAACAGTGTGGTGTGACCAGCTCATGTGTGTGTGTGAGCTCGCAGTTTAACTCGGTCACATCAGACCACTAATTGCCCGGCAGTGGAATAAAGAGCCCCGCATTGTCTGCCGAGACAAGACATGACATCACTCGGTGTCACTTCTGGGAAAAAAAAAAAACGCTCTGGCAGATTCTCTCTGTGTCCTGTGAGACGAGTCTCTGCCTCTATTAGCTTCGAGATACTGATCAGACTTCGTGAACTTGGTTGCAAATATGTCCAGATGCGCGCCCCCACCCTCACCCCCATAACATGAACTTCACTTTATGCACGGCTGCAAACACCTGCATGCAACACCAGGCAGTGTCTTCTCAATATTTTCATTTTAATCTCTCAATCAGAACAAACCTCTCATACCAGGTGTGGAGATGATGTACTAGTGTGCTTTTTTTTTTCTTTTTTTCACATGATCAGACGCCTCAGTAGTGTGAGAATGACTGAGTGAATTCAGGTCAGCGAGTTTCTTGGTATTTGCCTCCACCCTATGAGACAGGTGAGCACCCCCAGAGGCTACAGAGAGAGGGGTTGGGGGGGTTACACAAATGTTTACACACAGTGTGGGACTTTCTAATCCTCCTCTAAAGCCTCAGGCAACTTACCCACGACCTTCCGGGACACTACGAAGGGGCGTGCTGACAGCACGGCTTACGATAGCACAGAGCTGTGACCCGATGACGGTACACCTTGATGCCAGTTTGTGAGAAACTATCAGATTGAAAGCGACAAGACGTAGCGAGGCTTCCCCAGACTTGGTCTGACTTTGGCGGGACTCCCTGCTGACAGAAATGGACAAACAGCAATGTCTCATTTAAAAGCCTGGTAAAAATGGCGGCCATCTAACACGTAAACACCAAGACTTGTGGACCTTTGACCTCCTCCCCTCTTCCTCAAACGGCTCAAACATCAGTGTTCCATCAGAAGGGCCGCTGCACTGCAGACACACAGCTCGGATAGTAAAAGACACAAAGGAGCTTTTGAGAGAACTTATGGAAATAACTGGATCTAATTATGGTGCTTCATCGTAAGTCGCAAAAAGCGATGGAGACCAATGGAGGGCCGAGGATCTAACGAGTAGTAAATCCACAAAATCTCATAATCGGTACGTTCTGACAGACAACGGTGATCAGTGTGCAGAATGAGATTAAGAAAAGAGAGCAGATTTAAAATGTTTTGGCATGTAATATATGAAAAGATAAAACCTCAAGATCAGGAATTCATCTTTGTTAAATATGGTGGGCATTCAAGGACTTTATGCATTTGAAAAGATTTTTTTTTTTGTTTTAATCTTTCTTCATCTTTTTCTAAATGAATTGTTGGAAAAACTTTGCCACAATAAATTTAAGGCCGTAATTAAAATCTCCCTCATGAACTAAAATTAAATTTTGGCTTGAACTGAATATTTCGAACATTTATTTATTATTTTATTCCAAACTGCATTTAACATTGATTGCATTAACATTCCTTGATAAAAGTCCTGACATTTTAGAGAAATCCATATGTTCTGTATCTTTATTCACGAAATATCCTTCTCATTAGTTCATCCCGCCAATGTCACCTCAGGTGTGTGTTCTTCTGCAAAAGGAAAACATTCTCCAACAAATATATCCAAGTTTATATCCATGTCTTTGTAATCGAAAAACTTCAAGTGCGTGTGGGGAATAGTTTAACGACTTCATGATCAAATTTTCAGTTTTTATGATTTCAGTACGGTGTTACTCGTGTTGTAGGGGTTCACACTCCTGCTTCATAGTGAGAACAGGTGGATTGGTTCTGGTTTCTAGGTGGAGTTTGTATGTTCTACCTGTCCATGTACAGGTTTTTTCTCTATGTACTTGAGGGTGTAGTCCCACAAAGGCAAATATGAGATTCATGGGTGATTCCGAATAATGTGTCGCAGTTTGTGTTTGCCTTGCCTTCGCCCATAGTCAGCTTGGTAAACTCTGGTATTCTAATGGCTTTGTTGACACTCACAAAACCTACAATACCACCAACACATCCTTTAAATGTTTCAGTACCCTTCAGTACAAGAGGCTTCCCAGTAGCTGAAATCTGTTGAAAAGGATGAGACAGAGTTTGTTGTACTCAAACTGTCAATCAGAGCACTTTGATTCCAATCTGATCCTTTGCCACTGAGCTCCCATGAGGCTGACCTACTTTACATCAAATTGCTGATGCATCTCTTGCATTCATCTGCTCTCGTGTTCACTTGTGCTCCCTTCTCGACTGTTTTCTCTGCTCCATTTTTTTTGTTTTGTTCTTCCCCCAGCAGCTTCCCCTCCATCCCCACTCCACCCCACCTCTTGCTTTCATTATCTGGACAAGTATGGACAAGCCATACTTTGTTTTGAAACGTGATCTGGTAAAAGTGGAATACACCCGATCATCAGATGACCAACCAGTGATTCTTCTTCAAAACGAGAGCTGGAACTTTGAGCAATTTTAAAACCAAACTGTGAATACTGAAAGAGTGTTGGTCTTAAAGGAAGCAAGTAAGAACAGAACGACTTGCTGCTGTTGATCTTGAGAGCAAACACCTGGTTTAGTCTTTTTTTTTTCTTAAGCAGCACAGAAAACAAACAGTTCAATGAAGAAGTTTTACCTCCCAAGTCAAGGAACACGCACACACACTTACACACACACACACACACACGCACACACACACACACACACACAGTGCCAAATATTGTCCAAGTCACAATGTGAATTGACCTGAGGGCTACAGTACCTGACAGGTGTGCAGTCAGGGCTCAGCACATATTGTCCCGGGGCTCAAATTTCTCAATTTTGTCTGCTTTAACCTTCAGGACCAAATATTCTTTGACAGAGGTTGTGCACAACTGTCTAAAAAATACAAAAAATGTATGCTTCCGAAGGGCCAAACCTGCCTAACTCTCTCACAAAATAAACTTTTAGGCTAACAAATCAAATCCACTGTATGACAATATTATTATTAACTGCACTCAAAAGCTTTAGGCTCGGTAGGTGGTCTCTTTTTACAGTCCAGGCTTAAAGACGTGTTCGTGTGCAACCTTCGAGGCGCCTTACCCCCAGATGAGACCCTCCGACACACATTTCCACATTCCCTGGATGACTCGGCTCGCTCATTCCTCCGAAATTGACCACGAAGCCAAACAAAGAAACTCAACTATACACGTGCAGGAGCCAAGGCTGATATTATGGGCTATTAAAGCTCCTGCTTTTCAGGCCACAAGCCAAAAGTGAAGAAGAAGAAAAAAAAGTGGCTAAGTCTCTTCAGGATATGGGTGTCATTCACATTGAAATGACGGGTTGCTTTAGCCAATTATGCCTAATTTCTTTAGACTAGTTTTAAGGTAAAGAGCAAAAGTAGTTACAGTATGTTCAGTTCAGAAGCTGATTGTGTACACACACACACATGCATGCACACATACACAAACACACACACACAGTCTGAGTTGCAGGTGATGGGCAGGTGCTCTTGAGACATACGTTTGGGGAGGGGTCGAAGGAGGAAGTGGAAAGAGGGAGGGCTCCTGTATGGAGTCAATTTATAAATGTAAAGTGTGAAATTGAATCTTCAGTCGTCTGACTTTTTCCCCACGTTAAGTCACGATTTTTCAGAAAGAAACGAAAATGTTATCAGGTCTGCCATCCCACGGGGATCTCCGGGCTGCTATAAAGCGCAGTAAAACAGTTCAAGGTTCCGATTTATACTTTTGAGCTTGTACATGTTTGCTCAATGTGCAGATGGCGCGCCGAACTCAGACATGCCATAGTAAATAGGACCAACCAGAAAACTCCCACACCTGTCTATGCTCCAGCCAAAACATCTACCTGCAGACACTTTACACTCACAAGGCTGCAGCAGGCAGCTCACATGACTGTACACTTAGTCATCAGGACAGCAGACCAGGAGCCAGCCGTCACCTCAGCTCACCCTCTCAAAGGTGGCCTTTAAAAGACCATAAAAGACTGAGAATGAATTAGGATTAGGGTAATCTTATGAATGCAGATTTCATGAAAATATGAACCATAATCTGGCGGCTGAATATCGCTGTGATGGAGAGATGTCAGAACTATACCTAGTAGCAGCTCTGAATGTGTTAATAAATCAAAACGTGACGGTATTAACCAATAAGTGCAATCACACGTGTAGAAGCACACCCAGGCCACGTATCTTCCTAACAACCCCTCTGGCATTCTCGATGCCTGAAGCCACACAGAGGGAGTCTGAATCTCGGAAAGATCCAACAGAGGAAGGTTGGATGTGTGTGAGCCGGGGCGCCAAGTTTCAGTCGAGTAGGGTTCTTAACAACCCCTCATCCAGCATATTCCAGACATGCACTTACCTGCCCTGCTGTGAAACAACTCATTGCTGCACTGTAACCATCACGTTTGAGGCTCACCTCTCTTTGCACCGGCTAGGGGAGCTGCTCCAACCGTTACTGATGCAATAAATTACTCCTACTGAGAGAATAAATGAACAGAGGAGCTAATAATCTCACTGGCAGAGTCCACGCATCTGATCAAGTTGAGCTGGGCGGCTTTGTGCAGCTTTCCTCTTGCAGCAAAGTGAAAACCATGGTGAAACTCTCAAATTCAGCATTTTAACACTTTAACACATGTGTTTAAGTCTGTTTAAATGCTGGGCCTTGTTAGTACACGACAACACACCATCATGACCGACACATTCCTGACAATCCATCTGCTCATCACGATTCCCATACAGACACAATATCTACCTTTGTCTCCAGAGCATATGCGCTGTCACATAAGTGCAATGCACCTGATGAGCTGCACAATACTACCTTCCCCTAAGTGCACCTCACAAAACACAACCTGCAGTTTCTGGAAAAAACCAGCTCATCTTTCATTTCCAGGAAAAAAAAAAAAATCAGCGATAAACAGGTGTTGTGAGGAAACTGGAATGTGTGCATGTAGACCTCAATGCTCAGTGTGCTTTTTTTTTTCTTTTTTATTGTTGCTGTGTGTTCATTACTGTACCTCTGTGGCGTTGGCAGCCTAGTGTGTGTGCTGGACGGTGGCCAGCAGCAGTGTGTGAATCCAGGCCATCCCAGGGTCAGACCCAGACACTCCGCTATCCATTGCTGCCTTGTGTTCCTCCCGGCTTCTCTCTCTCCCCTTTTCTCCTCTCTCAGATTTTCTTTTTCTTCTTTGTGTTAAATCACAGCTCAGAGTTTTTCTTTTTGAGAACAGAGCTCCTCTTCTGCTTTCTTCTCCTTCTACTTGTTCTCCTCAGAAAAAAACAAAACAAAAACAGGCTGAAAAAAGAGCCACCACTTGCTGCTCTCAGAGCTACTTACAATGCAGATCCCCTCTCTAAGCTCCTCTGCTCTCTCTTCCCTCTTGCTTCTTTTCCCCTCCCTCTCTCTCTCTCTCCTTCCCTCTCTCTCTCTCTCGCTCTCTCTGCTACTGTTAGGGAAGTACTCTCTTGTTTTCTTCTATTCTCCTCCCTCTCTTTTGCCCTACCTCTAACTCTTAATAGTTATTTAGTGTTCAACTTCAGTCAGCACCTGCTTTTGAAACAGAAAGGGAAAGAAGAATTGGAAAGACAAATGTTGCTCCTCTGTGGGAGTGTGTACCTTAAAAAATGTGGAGTATGCCTAACATGATGGCAGTTATTTAGTGTATC
Organism: Parablennius parvicornis; assembly: GCA_900302745.1. Taxonomy (NCBI): domain Eukaryota; kingdom Metazoa; phylum Chordata; class Actinopteri; order Blenniiformes; family Blenniidae; genus Parablennius; species Parablennius parvicornis. The sequence goes on along the minus strand of OMNM01039493.1, from coordinate 27,735 downwards.
TGTTGTTTATGTTGTACGCTGTACAACTTGTGCATTAACACCAGTTCACTACAACATATTGCATGGAACAATGTATAGTGTGTTTGTCTTTGTAAATCTGACAATTTGCCATAGTGCGTGTGTGCAACTTCATTTCCAGAAATGAGAATTTGAATTACTGTGTGTGCACTTTCTCCAGAGACGCCTCCAGCTGCAAGCGTGCGAACGTCTGCATGCCGCTTTCACCAAATGTCAGACTGCAAGATGGTGACAGAAAGAAGCTACGAAGGCATGCTTGAACTATCTCGTCGCCTCCCTAGTTTGCTGCTGAAGCCGCCGTGTTCACTAATCACACATGAAAAGAATGACGCTGGGCAGTTGCACTGGGGGAGATTTGGGTTACTAATTCAGTGGTGGTGGACGTCTAATTGTCCCCAATTTAGTTTGAGGGAAAATAGGTCAGTAAAAGCTTCAAAGTTGACTGTGATTTTCTTTCTGTGTCACTATTCTCACGGAACAAAAATATGTTAGTGTCACACAGACAGACAAGACTCGAATTCTAATGTGGAAAATGACATTTCATCTAATTAATTGCAGTTCTAGTTATTATTATTGACATATATAGAAGAGGGGGGAATGCTAAATTGTCTCCATATATTGCAAAGCAAACAACAGATCCTCTTTCAAACAGTAGGTACAGATAAAGGTGACATCATCCAACAAATTAGAGTCCGTTTGATTTAAAATTCTAAATAACTTAAAGAGCAGGAGTTATCATACGCTACTTTAAAATTTAACACATGCGCATTAAGTTTACAGCATTAGATGCAAATGATAAGAAATTCATTGACACATGTGCACGGCCAATTTGAAAGTTATTATTACTAAGACGGTTGCTGGATAACCTGCAGTAAACCTATGCAGGCACGGTGAGAACATGCAAACTCAACATGCAAAGGTTTGAAATTGTAGTTTTGTCTGTGTGAAGCAAGGGCGGGACCCAATGCAACGCTGTGTGATGGATTATTGATTATCAGTTGACTTGAAACCCTGGCTTCATCATCTAAGCTACAGATGCCTTAAGTGTCACATCTCTGAGGATCTGATACGTTCACATACGTATACTTCCTGGTAATGAAGACACTGAGGGAATGTAACATCTCTGTTGTGCCACTGGTATCTTTCTGCTTGGCTACAGTAGGATCTGTGCTTCCTGAGAGCATTGCCGCATGCTACGGCAGCAGCAGAACTCAAAACGGGAGAGTCCTGCAGAGAACGATCTGATGTGCCGAATGCATCGCCCTGACGACACTGCACCGCCTTCCAGCACATCGACACCCAGCGGAGCAGGTCCAAGACGACTCGGATCATCAAACACTCACCAACCACAGTTTGAACGGCTGCCCTAACATCTCTGCTCCATCAAGCCCAAGAATAAAAGACTAAAAAGGATCTTTGGCTCCCCCGAGGCCATGAAACATTATATTCTTATCAGAATAAATGGGGCCATAAAGTGGTGCAGTGGTTTGGACTCTTGCCTGCTAGCAGGAATGCCGGTTCGAGTCCAGGCTGGAATTTGAGGTCCTTTCTTTGCGTGTTGTCCAGGTAGTCTGCTTTTCACCCACAGTTCAAAAGCACCTATTTGGGGAATCTAAAATTATCCATAGTTGTAAATGCATTTTTGGTTGTCTCTGTGTGTTTGCCATTTGATGGACTGGTGAACCGTTCAAGGTGTACCTGTATTCTGAATCCAGCCATTGTTAGCTGATGGACTGCAGCACCCTGTCACGCTGCACAGAAGATGTATGCACAATGGGAATATATATTAAATCAATTTACCATTTATCTTAATGTATATGATATTTATCAATATTATAACATTTTAACTTTGTATATAGGAGTTGGGTCACTACAGTTTAGTTTTACTTTCAGTGTCTAAAGGGGCTGAGGTACAATCATGCATGTGAAAAATACCTTGAATGTTGGGTTAATAAATAATCTGGACTATTGATATAAATTACTTGTAAATTTTCAAAACAAATGTATTCTGAATATATTGCATGGATGGGGTCATATTTCCACCTTCACCAGTGCCCAAACTACATACATAATTCGTTTAATGAAATAATGAGGGTATATATTTATGATGTGTAACTTCTTTAATCCTGTGTGGTCATGCAAGTGTATGTATTATCATATATCGTATTTCATCTTATTGTATTTTTTGTACACAAACAAAAACTAATCATTCATTTCCAATTAGGTTCTCCAGCTTGGTGAGGTTATTTCTTTTATTGATTTTTTGTTCTACAGCATTTTTGCTTGAAAACTCCATTTTGTGTTCAAATTTCAAGGACGATCGAAAGTTTTTGCATCCCAAATGTCTGAACTGATACACTACCTGGCTGTATTTACAGCGTCTACCTGTGATGTTTGATGAATCACCGCGGTGACACACCCACACAAATACATGAAACATAAGGCTGTTGTGTGTTTTGGGGGGGTTATTTCTTCTCTTTCAAGTGAACTCCCATATGTGCCATGTTGCAGTGTCTTGTTTGCTACCTTATTACTTTGTGGTTGATTTGAAGCTGCAGCTCGTGCCTGTCAGCCTCTCCCTCCTCGCTCCGGCAGCTAGTGAACGAGCCAGCCGGTGTCCACAGCGCATACCTGTACTCACTGACATGTACTAACTCACTCTTCCTGCAGGCCATGGCAGAGGAACGCACAGCAATCATAACAATCCCAAGATGAATGTGGCCAAGAGAGACGAAAGGAGGGAGGCAAAGAACGTGTATTTAGGGGGAAAAAAAGGAATGAAATAAGAGATAGACAGTGGGAGGAGTGAGCTGTGGAAAGGGTGATGGGAGGGTGAGGTAGGAGAGGAGGAGTAGAGGAGATGAGATAAAATAAAAGTCAGGAGTTGCCCAAGGCCACAGCCACTGGTGCAGTTTGTGAGAGGAGGAGGAGGGAGAGGAAGAGAGAAATCATTAAGGAACACCTGTCTGTTTCTGACTCCTAATAAATCAGCACCGTCTTCATCGGTCTGCCGTCTGGAGACGATTACACTCCCCGACAGAGGAGGGGAAGAAAGTGGAGAAGGTAGATCGAGATGAATGATTGAATGTTAAAGCTCAGTATGTACAGTATCTCTCAGCTGAGGCTGAAGAGCTGCACGATCCCACACCTGGGAGGCATTTGCATTCATCAAACTAGATTTATTTTTCATCTAAAATTTCTAAAATGCAAAACATCTCACACGTAAAATATGTCCTATACTGAGGTACTATTTTACTCATATTGTACATTAGCTACTCTCTGTAATACTCCATACAATCACTGAGCAGAGCATTCAAGTAGAACAGAATGGCATGCTTTGATTTGAGGAGTGTAAACACCAGATAATCTGTGAGATAGCAACAATTCTGTCAGCTCACAATCACAATTTTTTTTTTTTTAAAGATTAACAAGTTAAAGCAATAGAAGCCGGTCGGTTCTTTAACACTTTACAGTATCGTCTTGTGGTGATAGGAAGTTGCACCTTGAACTCAAGTCATTGCTCACTATAAAGCATGTGACACAATGTTGACATACTTTCAAGAAACACTCCAATAAGCTTGGACAAAGGTCTCTTTTCTTGTCATGAGTACAACAGCATCTGTGGCTTAATGTTCTCTGTAGCAGAGCTTAGCCAAATCTAAGAAAATCAAGGTGAAATATATGTGGCTTTGAAAAAAAAAAACGGTTAAAAAGAAAGCACCAAAGAAAGATAATGACTTGAAATCAGATAATCATTTTGTACACTAACTCCGTTGTGTTGTGACAAAACACATATGGTAATCTGGATCCAGTTAGCAGATGAAAAACATAAAACTTCAGTTTAATTCTTGGACTTTAGTCCTCACTTCAGACTCTGAGGCTTGGTGCGATGTGGGCCATTGCAGGTCTCAGATGGACGTTCGCCAAATTCTGACTGGACCCGAGAGAAGCTGGAAACAGTCTGATAACATGAACAATAGTGAGCTGCAATCTTTGAGCCAGTCATGATTCACATTTTCTGTATCAGGCCCCCAATATTCGAGTTGTGGCAAGAAGATTTTTGCCGATTCCAAAATGTATTTCTTTGTCGCTGTGATTGCTGTTTTGAGCTTCTAGTTGCACCTGGAGGTGGCAAGTTACTGAAGATCCTGTTTGTTAAATTAATTGTTAGACCGATAATATGTCTTATTTTGTCAGATTTAAATCAATACAAACCACCATATAGCATCAAACAAGAGCCAAAAGCAAAAAAAAAAGAAAAAAAGAAAAAGAGATTTATACCCAGGAAACATATTAGTCAATATAATCTACCATAATTTATGTGCATAGTTTATACTCATGAGTTTTAACTACCTGTCCTATCTCCAAAGGAGAAAAAAGACTGGTGACTTGTAAGTACCCAGACAATGAAAGAAAAAACACAAAATCACTGGGAAATAACTTCTCTTAGAATAAGATGGAGAAATTGAGGTGAGTTATCACCTTCTATAATCTTTGCTGGCACATACGTATGAATTAAGCACAAAAAAAAAAATAAACAACTTGAGTGCAAAGACATTTCTCCACCAAGAGAAAAAAAGTTCACTCCAGTTATCCCAAATGGGAAATGTGTCTCTTATTCTTCCAAAATTCCCTCCTGCTGCTCCGTTTCCTTGGAGGAGTCCTAACTCATGTTTCCAAAGGACGCGTCACTTGCTTCAGGGGAGGCAGAGCGGTTGAGTTTGGACAGGGAAGGAATGGAGAAGAAACAGAGAGACAGGAGAGCGAGAGAGAGAGTTAGTACTGTCAGAGAAGCCATTGGATGAAATATGAAGGAAGAAAAAAAAAGGATCAAATCTGAGCTGAGCAATACTGTGATTAAAGAGTTCATGATACCTGCTACGGATGAAATGATGGATTTTTGTTCATTGGCGTTTGGGCCACAATAAATGAGAAAGGCTGCTATAGGTGGCCATCAGCCTGCCAGTTGCTAATGTTTCATACAATATAATTGATCATATATTAATAATATACAATATTTATAGAATATTTCCACAATTATTGTTGAGAGGAAGGCACATTTAGAAAAACAAAGATGTCTATATAAATAACTTTTTGAAAGACAGCAACATCTGCTAAACATTTGTATTTACATGCACTTTACTTCATATCTACCCTTATCAATAAATTCAAGAACCAGTCATGAAAGAGATTGAACATGTCTCTCAATACAACTCAGACTATTAGTAAACCTTCTGCAAGGATCTTTGGAAATAATAACAAGGAAATAATTCGTGATGTCAAAACACAAGGGCTGTGTGTAAAAACCGGCCTAGCAGAGGGTTCACTCTGGTCCACTCAATGACATTGAAGTGTAAAAGTCACAAAGACATTGAGTGGAATTACTATGAAAGCTTGTCACTTTACTGAAGTAGCAATGGCATCACTGGCATACTCTGAATTTACTAAAAACGTGCATGCCGAGTGCTGCAAAATGGATTAGTTTAGGACATTTGACTATTACAATAAGAGTTATTGTTAAAAACGGCATAGTGTTGAAAGTGCACCAACTTTTCTTTAAAATGTTCAAGGTTCAGTAAGGTTTTGTAAAAGTCAAATGCAATGCAATATGTGTTCTAATTTACTGGTCCGGCCCATTTTAAACCAATTTGAGCTGAAAAGAGTTTAGCCTTTTGTACATTAATAAGCATATGTTTGATCTTTTAGATTTCTGGAATCATCACATTTGTCTTGAGACGTTACTTACTTGTGCTGTACTCACCTGCCCTCATCCAGCAACACTCACTACATGAGACACATGACAACAGCATGGGTCAGAGCACAGGGACACACACACACACACACAGACACAAACACACAGGTGAAGATGAACGCACACACTGTGGCACTTGATTCTTGTTTGAGTCTGCAATGTGAATATTAAAACTGACACATGAACTCTACAGCTTACTGTTTCTCAGTGTAATGACTTTCTTTCCAGTGACATCACCTCCACCAAGCTGAGCATCAACAGAAGTGTCGGACAAAGGGAAAAACAGCAAACTCCTCAAACAGACATCAGCTCACAGCGTCTGTGGATGTAATCGCAATCGTCTAACACCAGCACCTTTGGCACTGATCCTACACAGATTACTCCTAATGATCATGTTGTGTGCAGTGCAGCGAGTTTATGACAGCCCGTCGAACCGCAGGTGTTGAGCGAATTCTCTGTGGAAGGAGTGGAGATGGGTGGGCGAGCTTTAAAAAGGCCTTTAAATTGTGGAATTTATTTATGGGAATCAGCTGAGACAGTGACAGGTTTAATACAACATGACCTGTGAACATTGTTCTACTGTTATGCCTCAACCGAGAGGAACAATAACTGTCAACATCACTGCAGGATATTTGCTATATGACTCTGATATCAGGATGTTACGGTGGAAGCACATTAATATTTAATTTGAAGCTATAAATAAAAATGCGCGCTCCTGCCGGCTTCTTAAAATGTAATCTTGTGAGTGCCTTTAGCAGCACGAGCACAATTGAATTTAGTACTCAATACAAGTTGTCACTATTATATTGCTCTCATGTAGTTCATATCAAAACAGATTGTTTATAATCCTCTGACATGAATCCATGTATAAAACCCTAAGCATCATGACTTTTTTTTTTTTCCTTCCAAGAACAGGTTTAGTGGCATCTAGTGGTCAGGTTGTGAACACATACAGTACTGTGGGGCTGTTGAAATGTTTATAACGATACAATAAATGTTGACACAACACAAGAAATCTCACGTTAGATTTTCAAGCTCAATTCTTCACACATGAAACAGCGGGTGGGGGGGAGACCTGATTCTTGAAGACATCACAACAACTGGATGTTTCCCGAAGGCCTGTTAACAGTCGACTGGACCCTCAATAATATAGCAAGCTGGGATTAGTTTGTGCTGATTGTTTTTTCTTTTTTGCGGTATAATATTTTTTTTATATTAGTATTGGATTGAATTAAAAACACAAGTTCTTTTTAAAAATCGTTTGGTTTTTCTGCATTTAACCAGTGTAAACACATGACAGTGGAATGTCTCAGGCTTCAAGTTAAAAAAAAAAGGCATTTATTTGTTGTTTTTTTTTTCAATTCAAACATACTTATGAAGATCCTCCTTTTCTGCTAACAAATCCTATGACGTCCTCTCAAGTAGTCTTTTGTGTATTCAATGATCAGAGCACTGGTAATCACTCCTAATAACTCTCAGATGTTTCCCTCCAACACATTTGATTCAACATCTGTCATCACCAAGCAGGGACCAGAACGATATATAAATTATGCAGGATAAGTGGATTTTACATTCAAGTCTGCCATAAGTGTGTACAGCACTGCATTGTGTGTTTGTGTGTGTGTGTTTCTTTTCCAAGTGTGTGTGCGTGTCCCATGTTCTTACTGACCTGGGCTGGAGGTGCCTGGAGAGGCATGGGCGGGGCCTCGGCCTCGACTCACCAACAAGGCCTCCTGGTTTTCCGCGAGAGCTTGCTTGGCCAGATAGCGCTCCCTCTTGATCTTCAGCTCCAAAGACTCGGGGACGTCAGGTACAATCCAGTCGATGGCTCGCAGTACGAAGAACACCACGTGCTGTGGGAGGGCAGACATGGAGATAACAAGAAAACTAATACATTTTCTTATTCTTCTCTTTGTAGCAGCTTCACTCGGCTAAATTACAGAAAAACATCAAACTACAGATTTCCAGCTGACTGATGTGTGAATGCAGGGGGAAAACACTTGACAGGTCAGTAGTCCGTCACAGGACAAACACAGAAATAGACAAAAAAACAAACAAAAAAAAAACATAATTATATTCACATTAATTTCAAGTCCAAGGCATGTTTTTGGACATGGTATCAAGAAGAAATCTCACACACACAAAAAAAGTAAAATCCACCCAGAAAAGGCTTCCAAACTTGGATTCAGACCAAAGATAGCTGTGAGGTGGGAGTGCAAACCACGACTCCACAATGCAGCTTTCTTTGCAATAAATCAGAACATGACTACAGAGCCACTGGCTTAAATATGTAACAGTGGTGCAGCAGAGGATAGACATGTGGGTGGAAGATAAAAATATTTTTTTTAAAATGTGTGTGGGCATTACTTTTACTTAAAAAGCTTGAGAGACAAAGCAGATCCCTTCATACCTCGAATGCAATGATAAAGCCGAGCCTGACAGCAAGAAGCTCCCAGTAGAACAGCATGTGGTTCCCTTCATTGTCCCTGAATGCCTTGTACCTAAAAAAGAAAAAAATCTCAACAGTTACTGCAGTTTTCTTTGCTTCAGGTGCATGTATTATGCAGCAGCAACATAAAAAGCAGCAAAATGAAATCATAACGTTTGAACATCAGTAATACTAAACTCTGTTGGCCAAGTCTGTCATGTAAAAACAACTAAAAGTAATCTTAAAACTTTGAAACTTAAAACATATGTGGATCATTACATTACTGCTATATTGACTCAGACTTTAGCACAAAGCATACAGTACCTGCACAGTGGATACTCTGTGTAAGTTAAGAGGGGCATGAGCTAAGGTGAAGTTGATGTATCCGTTGAGGTCGTTGTCAAACTTGTGCTGGTAGAGCAGACGAGGTAGAAACTCTGACGTGAAGGCAAGTAGGAAAGCCTGAAGACAAACAAAAGACAATGGTTAAAACACACAGATACACACACATACACACATGCATCCTTGCAGTTCAGTGTTTGTTGAAGGACTCACGTTGGCGATGACCGACAGATGTGACAAGGCCTCCAGTATGTTGAACCAGACTCCGATGTTCTGGGCACGCTCGGCCGCCGGTACTCACACACACACTTATGGGCGTCCAAGCGGATCTCCACCCAGTTGTTAAGAAGAACAAAGAGTGGGAGCGCCGCCACGAAGATGGTGATGAACCCAAACTGGAGCACTGCAGCAGAGGGGAGCGAGCTCTTGTTGAGTCATAGAGCAACGACAGTATATTCATTACATGAAGTGCTTCACGTGGACGCACACCCATCTCCAGGTGCTCTTCAAAGAGGCCTTCACACTCCACCAGCTGGTAGTCCTCCTCCCAGCGCCGGGGCTCCTGGGACTTCTTTTTCCCCAACACCTTAGCCAAAGTCCTTTTCTGCTGCCAGGCCTTCACCTTACTGTCAGGACAGAGAAGCACCATCATCAATGTAAAATGATCAACAATCAGTCTCAAATCCAGGACATCAGCTGTTTGTTTTGTTTTTTTCCATGTAACATTTTTACTTTCTGCTGTCAGTTTGCACACAAATCAAATTTCGCAGGCATCCGAAGACATTGACAAATTATGGTAATTTGTTATACAGGCAGACGATAACTGTTAAGTTGTTGTGAAATTAACACATCCCTCGGGCTTAGAAGACATTGCAGATGCTCACTGAGCTTCTTTGCATTTGGCATCATAGCTCTTCCCGGCTCTGCTGTAACACATAACCAATCAGCCTGACAGCATTGAGATTTATGATCACAAACATTGCTTTAATATATTCCACCTAATCACATGTTCAACATGTAGGCTGTAATCCCACAGTGACATTTGAGGTTATTTATGTTAGTGTGAGAGTACAGTTTGTTAAATTATAATAAACTAAAGAAGTCAATCAATGAAACTCAACAATATGAGTCGGGGTTTATTTAATCTTCTACTTGATAGTTTGGAAATGATTTCTTCAATGGTTATGGATGATTTTCAATCATTGAATCCTTTAAAAACAAGGGGCAGATAAAATAAACTTTACAAATAGCATGAAGCAATGGGCTCATTTATAACAATATACTGATGTTATTATAAACAGAGGAGCCTCGGCTATAAGAAACACAATTCAAACAACAACTTAATGAAAGAGGAAACACCAAAATCCAAGTGGCATCATTTTGTCAATCTAATTGTAGCATTTTATGCCACCCACACAAACTTAACAAATGAAAGCAGACTATAATGAAAATATAATAAACTAATGAAAACATGTGAAATGCAGAAGTTTGAAAAATAGACTTGAGTTCAAATGGTCAATTTCTTTGGAAAACGTTAATTCCACATAATACTGGGTTACTTAGTTGAAGTAATTTGAGTTTTTGCAAAATCTCATAACCTTCATGATCGGATGAGAAATCCATCCAACCAAATAAAAATCAAACAAACAATCTCAGCTTAATCCCTCAAAATGACACTTTGCTTTATGATGCAGACGTGTGACAACCTACGGTAAAATGAACTCGTGAATGTTGATGAGCTGCTTTCCCACCATTATGGTGAAGAGTTGACGGCTGAAGAGACACTGAGAAGTGGCGCCACTGTGTGGAAGAAAACTGTCACTGCCACAGAAAGGTTGAGCAGAACGACAACAAAACATTCAGTCAGTAAAGGACATGTTTTTATTGTGTGGACGTTGGAAGCATTTCCACTTTAGTTTTACAAATCTCTCTAAAATCGATTTACAATTAACACTAACCCGTTATTAAATAATATAAACACAATGTCTAACAAAGACCCAGGACACAAACCACTGGAAGACAGTCTTAAACATGTTGACATCTGCTAGAATTCAAATTTTTTCAGTTATTTGTTTGTTTGTTTGTTTTTAAATCAAAAATCTTTCTATGAAATATGCTGCATAGGCTTGTGAACAGCTGGACAATAGCTCTAGAAATGCAATCCATTTTCACTTTATTTCTATAGCAAGAAATACAACACATTTCAAGGCACGTTCACAGAGAAAAACCCAACAATTACACACGAGCAAGCATAAGTGACAGTGGAAAGTAAAAACTCCCCTTCAAAAGGAATAAACCAGTGAACACAGGTTCACCTTACTGCATCACCTCCAGAATCCTGAAAGAACACTCCAGTATTCACGCTCTCATGGTTCCACATGCCATGTAGTTCCCAACACCATTAAATGTGCTGGGGCAGGAAAAATAATTACAAAGGATTTCTTGTCAAAACAATTGTAGACTTTCATTAAAAGATGAGCATAAGCCTTTAAAAAAGCCTTTGTACTAACTCTTCAATAACCTGTAATCTCAAATTCACAAGGCAACTTCTATTTTCATAAAGATGCACATCTAGTTTTGGCAACTACTGGCTGATTGTTTTGGTGTAACTCTGAATGAGACCTTGGAAGTGCTGCTGTGTGTTTCTCTGTGGTTGAAAAATAATGATCACACATTTTGGGAGGAAGTACCACAGGAGGAAAGAGTAGAGACTAGAGAGCACTGCCAGAGCATTCAGAGTCTGGATGTACTTCCCACTGTAAAGTATGTACACTGTGGCAAGAAGGATCCACGTGAGGATGAGCAGGAGCAGGCAGAAGGTGATTGATTTGGCTTCATTGTAGTTTTTTGGGAGGTCCTTCCCCATGTAGGAGAAAATGAAGCAAAGAAAACTCAGGGCTACAAGTACAATTGCAGGAGCTGAGCATGCCTGAATACCAATGTCACAGCTAAGTATGATTTCATTTGGGTACATTACTGTTTCATTGTGAGGACCGGGAGGCCGGAAACCATATCCGATAAGAAGTAAGAGTGCCTGAATGGTAAAAATCACAGCAATGACCAGCCACTGTCCGTGATACTTCATCCACCAGCTATAAAGCTTCGGGAACTTGGCTGCCATCTTAAAAATGTAAACAATCTGAAAAGAGCGCACAACAAAACAGGCCAGACAAACTGTGAAGAACAACAGAAATGGTAAAAACCTCAAGATACAGGAAGCTGCAGTTGGTCGACCAAAATGAAAATTCACAAAAAGGCAGCATAGACTGGAACAGAACAAAATGAGGAAACACATGGGTCCTCCAGCTGATCTGACCACAGGGGTGTTGTAGTTGATGGCAAAGAGAACAGACACGGCCAGACTGAGTCCCACCAAGGCCGAGGCAGCAACCATGATGACTACAGCTCCAGTATCTGTGAACGCTACGAACTCCACCACCCGCAGGTTGCATGACGTGCTTCCCTCTGTGGACCAT
>OMNM01039493.1:0-15699 GCA_900302745.1 Parablennius parvicornis | reverse complement strand
TTTGGCATCATAGCTCTTCCCGGCTCTGCTGTAACACATAACCAATCAGCCTGACAGCATTGAGATTTATGATCACAAACATTGCTTTAATATATTCCACCTAATCAGATGTTCAACATGTAGACTGTAATCTCACAGTGACATTTAAGGTTATTTATGTTAGTGTGAGAATACACTTTGTTAAATTATAATAAACTAAAGAATTCAATCAATGAAACGCAACAATATGAGTCGGGGTTTATTTAATCTTCTATTTGATAGTTTGGAAATTATTTCTTCAATGTTTATGGATGATTTTCAATCATTGAATATTTTAAAAACAAGGGGCAGATAGAAAACTTCAACAAACAGCATGAAGCAATGGGCTCATTTATAACAATATACTGATGTTATTATAAACAGAAGAGCCTCGGCTATAAGAAACACAAATCAAACAACAACTTAATGAAATAAGAAACACCAAAATCCAAGTGGCATCATTTTGTCCATCTGATTGTAGCATTTTATGCCAACCACCCAAACTTAACAACAAATGAAAGCAGATTATAACGAAAATATAATCACATAATGAAAATATGTTGAAATGCAGAAGTTTGAAATATAGACTTGAGTTCAAATGGTTAATTTCTTTGGAAAACGTTAATTCCACATAATACTGGGTTACTTAGTTGAAGTAATTTGAGTTTTTGCAAAATCTCATAACCTTCATGATCGGATGAGAAATCCATCCAACCAAATAAAAATCAAACAAACAAATCTCAGCTTAATCCCTCAAAATGACACGTTGCTTTATGATGCAGACGTGTGACAACGTACGGTAAAATGAACTCCTGAATGTTGTTGATGAGCTGCTTTCCCACCATTATGATGAAGAGTTGTTGAGCCAGTTCAATGAGGCAGCCTCCGGGGCCACACTGTGAAAGAAGACAAGCAGTGTGACTCAGAGGGGGCATCAATTTTACATGCTGGAAGAAAAACTCAGTAGAAAGGCTCTGCGGTACTTTCAGACCCTTCAATAGATAAAAAGGTCATCCAAAAGTGGGAGGGACTCACGTCTTCATTTCTCATCCCGAACAAGGTTCCATAGTTTGTGGGATAACCCACGAACCTGACAGCACAGAGAGGAACGACACGTTTAACAGCAGCGCCTCTGTGATTAATATATTCATTTGTTTGAGTCACAACTCACCTTCCTTTTAAAAAAGCCACGTAGAAAGGAGATGAGTAGAAGTTCACAAACTGGAAGATGAACACCTTGAAGATGAAGGCGTTTTCATACTGGGTTTGTGTCCTGTGCATCTCTGTAACATAGAAAATAGTTTGCCAATGCACCTTTTTTGATTTGTTTCAGCTTTAAACTTAATAACTGTTACAAATACTGAGACAAAGATAAGAAATGTTCGACTTAGTGTGTAAATAAAGCGGAGGAAGTTTAGTTCTACACAAGCACAGCTTGATTCAGCCCCTATCAATCTGGCAATAAAAAAATTAAATAAAAGAAGGATTCCCTCTAAATTCATTCTAAGTTAAGTAGATTGCACAGTAATAAAAATAGCTGTTACCAAAATAGTGCATACAGTGCAGGTTCTTGTGAACATATCTTTGTAGTATTCCCACTTCAACTATCATAATCCCCCACTGACAAAGTGGTACAAAGTGGGATCACATTGAAGAGCGTCGTCTGCTCTTTAAGAAGTCTTGTGTTTATTTACCTGTGATTAATTGACCAAGTGAAATTGATATCCAGTATAAGGAGTTTGAGAAGAAAATCGATCCTTACCCCACTTTGTTAGCTGCTCAGCTAATGCAGTGTAGACCCGTCCCATCAGCAGGATGAGGCCCAGGTTCACAATACTGCTGGAGATGTTGGCTATGGTCCCCGCCTGGAGGGGAACAACATACATCAATGTTAAGCCGTGCAGAAAAAAAGTAAGTATATAAATATCCAATATCTGATTCACCTCGGTACGCAGCACGGGGCTCCCAGTGCGGAACATCATCACGCTGATGATACCGCGACACATGACCACCGTCACCAGGAAGATCATCACCACACACATCTGAGAGCAAGGATGTGAGAAAAGACTACATATGTAGATTTCTTTTTTCCAGGACAGGAAAAAAAAACTGCCTTTGTGTAAATGGACAATTTCTACAACTTAACCAGTTTGTCACATTCACCCATCAACATAAACATTCGTGCACCAATGATGTCAGCCGCCACGCATGGTGCCTGACTGCCATTGGGAGAAATAAGAGGTTAGTTGTCTTGTCAAAGGACACTTGGGAATATGAACAATAAGTACTGTTCTTCATTAATAAGACTTTGGGCAGGGATGTGAAACTCATTTTAATCCAGAATTAATAAGCAACCCAATGGACCTTGAATGGACCAGACCAGTAAAATGATAAATATAACAGACCTGAGACCTTTCAACTATAATACACACTTCATTTATGGTATTGAATAGACAGCATTGTGTGTGGTTGGTGCCGAGGAAGAATTCTTAAGAAGAATGGAGTGAGAAAAACAATATCTATTTGCAAATTATTCTCAGATGCAGCATACAGTGTGTTGCAGATCATATGTATCCCGGAGGACAAATGACCTGGATTTATTATTAGAAGAGGGCTCAGTTACCCCAGCAGGAGAGAACAGAGCAGCACACAGGTGTCAGCTCAAACCTCTCACTCTCATCAAGATCACGTAAACAAAACTCAAAAGAAACTGAGGCCTTGAAATGAGATTAACTGCAGGGATTAGAAAAGAAAAATAAACTTGTTTACTTGTTTAAACTTGTTTAAACTTGTGATGTATTTGAGTCAGATGATGGTACAAAACCTCAACAAAACCACATCGCATCACTGACATCAGTGACATTGTGTAACTTAAATAACTGTAGTCACTGGCGAGGCAATGCATCAATCTCTTCATACAACAAACATGTAGGGCTAAAACATTTGACCTACCATCATGATGATGACCATTGAGCCGGTGAACATGCGAGACAACCTGGTCTTTTCCGGGAAGTAGGGTTCTTTGACACCTGTCACTGGATTTTGCTCCATAGTCGGGGCCATGGCTGCAAACTCTGGCCGAGGACGTTCCTGAAATACATGACATGGCGGTCAGCAGCAGCAGCAGCAGCACTGTGGGAGGGTTTAGGTGTCTGAAGCCTACGATTTCAAACCAAACAGAAGTTTTCTCATTGTGAAATTAGGAAGGTCCTTCTTTATGGTGTTGTTTACTTTGATCTATTCAAGTAGAACTGCATAGTACTGCAGCCTACGAGAGAATAGGGAGGAGTTATAAGCAGTTAGGATCATTGGGTCAAACCCTAATCAGCGAGCAAAGGAGGGTTATGCAACCTCTTCTTCATGGAAGTCCATGCAGTCCCAGTGGTGAGCCAGGGTGGCCATCTTTCTCTTCCAGTACTCCAGAAATGTTACAGCCCAGAAGGACATGAACACACTGAAGAACACGGTGCCTGGGTGGTCAAATAAATATCCCAGCTGCAAAGCAAAAAGGATACAATACATAAATCACCTCCCGGTCTTCTTACATTTGTGCAAGTCTATAAAAATAGTTATTTACCAGTGAGAGGCCTTTACCTTCGCCATGGTGCAGATATCAGACATGTTCCAGGCCTTACATGTTTTACAGAGAGGACACATCAGGTAACTACCGCCACTGTCACAGATTTCTTTCCTGAGAACAGACAGAGACGCCGATGAGTCACAATCATATAGCATTCATTAAAGGTCATAAAGCACCTTGATGAATTCATTACTTGAGGTAATTAAGAAACAGATAACCAGCCTGGTTGTGGAATGTGTGACAGATAAATGTTGAAACTGCTTCCTAGGGCAGCTTGTAGTGAAGAAATGGCTCCTGCACTTTCCTTTAATGGGTTTATTCACTGAAGTCCTGAAACTGTAACTACATGTAGCATCCATCAGGCAAATGCAGCCTGAACTCACAGAGAGATATGTATCTTCTTAATTTCAATAATGGGAACGTTATGAAGCACTATTTGTCCATTATCACTGAAGGGCTGCAGGGTTTTTAATGTTGTTGTTTTTTTTTTTATGGCCACAGACTACTCTCCATCCATCCTGAGCTAATCAATGCCTCTAATCTGCAGTGTGAACTAATGAACTTGAATCAGAGACATCTGGTTTCCTTCATCCTGAAATACTGACTTGTCTTCCAGCCTCTCTAAACTTGTTCCTTTGCTACATTGTACGGGGACAATATTCCTGCCAATGGAGTTGATAGAAAGCTATAGAAGAAAAAAAAAGCAACCAAAAAAAAAAACGACATTAGTGTACTCTGAAAGAGAAGTGAATCTAGACTCCTGTAGTGGTGACAAATAATGTATAATTAACCTGGCTAAGGCATAGCACGTGAATATTTCATATTAATGAGGCTTTGCATTTACAAAGCTTGTTCCTATGTGCTTTCACATGTGCAGCATCTAAAAATACACTCGTGCAGCATCATTTGCGAGAAAGTGTCTAAGTGGAGTTTAATTTCCAGGCATCGGCTCGAAGGAAAACGTTATAATGTGAGTATTTACTTTCTTTCTGAAGGGAAAATGAGGAAGAGAGATCAATACTAATATAATGTTAGTGCATTAATGTACAAAGCTGAACCAAGCAATAGTGCCAAATAACCGGATATGGTGGAAGCACAGGTTTTCATGTTTCCTTCTGGGACAAGTCTTCTAAATGTGGCTTATAGAAACAAATAAAAAGAAAACTCATAGAAACACTATAGCTATGTACTAGACTATACAGACATATCAAGTACCTAAAATAACAAGAGAGGCTGCAAGAGAAACTTTTTGCAACCAAGCTTTAAAACTTGTGGATTCTTTTTTAGTTCATTAGTTTTGTCTTAAGGTTACATAAATAGCAGAGATCTTTCCAATAGAGATTAAGCATATAAAAAATACCTATTTTTTGGTTATGTTAAAGGCATGCGACTGTGTAGTTTGACTGGGAGCCAAACTTTAGGTTTTTACTTTCAAAGAGCCTTTAAATATGGAATTATTACAAAGGTATCTCATTTACTAAATAAGTTTATGTTTACTGTCACTGTACCACAGTTTGATATGTCCATATCTCACTTATTGTAATATTGTCTACAAAAAATTAATTTAAGGATTAACTCATTTTCCATGAGCCAAGAGTCAACTACACCTCTGTTCAAGATTCAACTTTTAGAAATTTTATACATCATTATAAACATGCATAGTTATGTCTGATTACTTAGAAATACAACCTTACAAACACAATTCACAATTTGTTTTCCTATTATCATCAGACATTCACTCCAACCCAGCAAGGAATCCCAAAGACATTCACTTTGTCATATCTCCAACATCAATTTTCCATCAAATTTCATGAGCCCAAACTCTGGAACTCTAAAGACAAATAGTTTAAAATGTTCTCCTCTTTGGTCCTTTAAGGCAAAAATATGTGATTATCTCATGTCCAAATAATATCCCGCTGATTCAGGGTTGATATGTTGAGGCTGTTTATATTATCACCTCAGTTTTCTCTGCAACTGTTTTGTTCATCCTTTTTTTTTAAATTTTCATGATTCGATTATTGATGTGGAGGATTTCATATGAGCCACTTGGGATTCTTTACTGTACTGCATATTTTTTTCATTTCCTGTAATTTTGTATTTTTAATCTCAAGGATTAAAATTAATTAATTTATTTAAAAAAATAATATTTAAAAAAATCAATAATTAACAATACAAACATCAATAATTTATCTTAATAATTTTTAATAATTAATAATTTATTTTCAACTGCGAGAATTTTCCATGGAGTGGCACAGCATTCCATAGTATAATAGAAAACACCTCTGGACTCAAACCTCAGCCTCCTCTCCCAGTGGCCTGACGCGTTCCCTCACCTGCCCGCAACCAACAGTTGTGTTTAAATGTGTGTTGTTTTTTGTAAAGTTTTTTTCGCCTGGTGTGAATTGTGCAGACTCACGCTGGTGTGTTGGAACCCATGGACATGACTCCAGAAACAAAGACGAGGGTTCCCATCACTGCTGCCGGCAGCAGCCACGCCGTGTAGAAACCTGCAGAGACACACAGCTCCATCAGACCGCTGCTCTCAGCTGATGCACGGGGAAAGGATGAGCAGTTGCACAGCTGAATGAATGCTTAGTACCGGAATGTGGCACATTTCATCCTGAGGAAAAGAGTTTCACGTCTGGTAGCTTCGCTTTCTGCTGACGCGGTGTAACGGTTTCAAAGCTCATCTGGTTTTTTTGTTGAGTTATATTGAATTTAAGTAAAACACCTACACCTGCTTTTGTTTTTAATTTGTTTATTATATAAACAACAATTGTCTTTGCACTACCTTTGTACTACTTGCTTATACAAGCTATCAGACAGTTAGTTGTGACATTAAAAGTGTCTCTGGTTTTAAACCAAACTACTGTGCTACGTCAATAAGTTGTGGACTATTCTTTATTCAGTTTCAGAGTTTCGAAGTGATGGAGAGTTAAACGATATAGGTACATACTGACTATTTGTTTTTGGGGGGTATGTATAACCTAAATCAACATGGAAATGTTAATTAAAGTTTGCAAATGAAGGAAGATATGTTCAAATCATATCAAATTTAAGCAATCATTCCTGCTGAATGTCTAAAAAAGTAGATTCATTTTGAGCTACAGATTGGACAAACGAGCTGTGATTAAAAACTTCAGCACCATCTATGAAAAGAGACTGAATGAAAGATGCATATTTACCCAGCCAGGCAAAGTAGAACGCAATCTTCTCTCCAAAGTATTCCCTGATATGGTCCAGTGGTTGATACTTGCACCATTTCCACCAGCGGGCCCAGTAGTAGTAAAGAACCTGCCTCTGGTTCAGCTCGTCAGGACTGATCTCATACTTGGGAAGTTCAAAAGGGCCCTGAAGCAAGAAAAACATGCAGCTGGTTAGAGATGGGGAATCAAGGTTATCTGGGCTGCAAAACAAATAATAACGATATCTCTCTGATAGTAGCACACCTCGTGCAGGGGGAAGGCTGCTGAGTATGCCCCTTCATTCACCAGCCTCTCCACACCGACCTCAGCCCTCTTCCTCTTCCCGTACACTGCCCGAGCCAGAATCTCATACACCTGGACCAGGAGACGCAATCTCACTTAAATCAGAGGACAACAATGCCGCGGATGTCCAGCGCAATGTTAGAATAGTGTATATTTGTGTTACTCACAACGCGTTGTCTTTGCGTGTTATTAAAGTAAGTTTCATGGTTTTCACAGCCGAGAAATCTTAAAACAAAAAAAACCAATAATTGGCCAAAGTGCCCTCGTGGGACAGAACACGATTTGACCAATCTTAACTGGGACTCACCGGTTCATCTTTGACTTGCGAAAGGCACATGTGTAATAATCCAGTGGCCTGTTGGGCACCGACTCCTTCATCACGTTAGGTATGCATAGTCTGCTCAGTACACGCGCAGAGGTGTTCAAGTCCAGATGTGGCTGCGCCTGAAGGCCACACGCATGCTGAGTCAGCATCTCATCATCCCACAACGATTCTTTTAGATTGCCATCACTGAGAGTGGCGACAATGGCTATAAAGACTTCTTCAGCAGTGTTTTGTAACAAAGAGGTCAGTGACTTTTTATCTTTTCATTTAGGTTCAGTATGTGAGTTATATGTGATATATAAGCTATTTTCTGGCTACATATTTGAACCCCTCCTTACATGAGCCACTTTGTGTTAACAGCATTGTCATATAACTTAACACTTAAACACTTGGTAATAGTCTAATTTCTTGCAGTTTCTTCACATCTTTTTATTTGATGATAATTACAGAAGAGATATTTGCATAGCCATGTTGAACATGGTCTTGTTTTTCTCCTCCACCCAGTGGCAACACCTGATAGTTGCTTATGATGTGAGGTTAAAACACAAACAAGTATTAATAGTGAAGAGAAAAATGGTGCAAGCTACTGTATGACCATTCTTTTTTTAAATATTGGCCAAAAAGTAAGTAATATTAGTTGGCTTCTTTCATATATTACAAATTAAATTTTGAGTTGAGTTGAGTTATTAAGAAAAGAGAGAGAATGGTGAGTAAGATCAAATTTATACAGTTTTTTTTTTTATGCAAGAAATGGTCAAATTAATGCAATTTTGGCCTGTTTTCATGACAGATTTCTGACAGTTTATGTAGTTTTATTCCATATATATGGAACTATGTGTACATTCATATATCTCACTCTCACAATATCATTTTCAAATACCGAGGATTTCCAGGAGCTCCATACAGGGTTAAAACCCTCTTAATCAAGTCTCAACAGATTACACATAACCTGTGTACCAAAAATTTAATTCAGTCTGTTTTGAAAGTGGTGGACCAACCAGATAGTAGAAGCCAACATAATGATGCAAACCCCCAGTGTTGTTAAATTCATATCAGACTCTAATATGAACTGTAGATTGATGTGCTGACCTGTAATGGAGCTCTAAGGCAAAGTTCCTCTGCATAATACACCAAAACATCCCAGGGAGCGTGAATTTTGAGAAAATGAATGGTTTTCTTCTCATTTGCTGTTTCCTCCTGCAGGGAAAACAACCACAGAGGAGATAGTGATTCATGGGTGACAGGCGGAGAACAGGATTTTCTAATTAGGATTGTTCATGAGATGATCTTGAATCTTAAGAGCACTACCTTTTCCATGAGTAGTCCCACACTTTCAAGATTCTCAACAAACTTTTCCCTCCACAGAGCCAGTTTTGCTTTCTTCTGTTCGGACCGGCTGTTCTCCTCAGCGGGAACATTTTCGGTGTCGTTGCCGGTCGCCTCACTCTTCCCCTTTCCTCGCCGCTTCCTCCTCGAACGGATCTCCCACACCAGCACAAAATCTGAACCCAGAATGAAGCCGTGAAGAGAAAATAACGCATGGACTCTCTCCTCTATTGAGCTCGTGATGCTGCCTACCAATTTTAGTTTTCCCATCTCTGAAGTAATTCCCCTGCTGTGAAACTGGCTGGTTACATCTCGTTTTCAAATGAAAAGAAACGCGATTCTCTCCATCTGCATCTTCATCAGCGGTTGCAGATGAAAGCTGAAATCAATGATACAATATGAAGTCATTAGAAAAAAGCCCTGATATTTTCTGCAGATGTCACAAACTATTATTTGTACATTGTACATTGTACCGGGACAAGCATAATAAAAGCCTTCAGTCTTTGTCGTCCAGGACAGATGGTCACAGAGAATTCACCAAAATGATAGAAAACAATCTTTAACTGCATGAAAGTCATATGTTTCCTTCATGTATGCTGTTGTGCTGTGGAAATGACGTGAGGGATGAAACTCTTGATTTACTGCCACAAGTTACTGGGGCATGAAGGCAGAGGTGCTGATGTGTGAAGGTGCAGCTAAAACCGTATCTTGAAGGGAGAACACATCGCAGCTGTTGAGACGGTAAAACGATGCTTACATATCGCGGAGGAATGAAGACCCCATTCTGCAGACTCCCATAGCTGTCCGTTGTCTGTGCTTGTTCGCCATCACCCCCCAGATCCAGGAGGACCTCTCTGTCTCCCCTCTGGAGCTCCGAGCCCTTCCTCAGCATGACGGCTCGGACGGTCCTGTGGTGTAGTAAACTGAGCATTCATAAAACCACACCATGGAGGAAATCTGTGCTCAGCACTGAAGTGATGCACAGTAACAAGTAACAAAATAAGAGAAGCAAATATGGAGTTTAAAAAAAGAAGCTTGAGACTGTGAGACTGTACCTTTGGTGAAGTGACAATGAGGCTGAAGCTGCTGTAGTCTGAATTTGCAGCAATCTGCGTTCGTCCCGTCCTCCTCCTCCTCTCCTTTATCTCTGCATCCGATGGGCTGCTCTCCTCCACTGCAATAGCATCGGCATACCGTAATGGATGTAGCGTGTGGGCAGCATCTTGCATGGCAGAGCTCTGCTGCATCTCAGCAGAGAGAAAAGCACATCGCACATTTTTTTTCTTACTTCATAAATAATGGAACAGCCACAAAGCACGCGATGAGAGAGAGAGAAGCCGAGCCCTCGCTGGCTATAATTATTATGCTGGCAATAAAAAAAATGTGTGTGTGTGTGTGTGTGTGTGTGTGTGTGTAGAAGGTGTGTAGAAGGGAGGGGTGTCTACTTTGATGTCACTGTATCTCCTCATCTGTACAAGTTGTTTTGCCGCTTCTATGGGACCATTATAGCAACACCGTGTGCATGTGCACACGTGTGAATTCATATTTTGTCTTTGATGACATTTATTCATGTTAAAATCAATTTGTGCAAACACGAATTTACATTGGTATAATACAATATATTCATGTATCTACAACTATTTGTGAGTGTAGTATGTGTTCATATAAAAATTTGGCCCATCAGTGGTGAAGATCAAGGCAGAGACATTTGATAGAGGACGCATATGCACACACGCACACACACCTACCTATAAAATGTAATAGAAACAAGAACGTAATCACTGCGGAAGAGTCTTTATTAAAAAAATGTGGGTTGGTAAAAAAAGAATCCTCATACACCTTGAGAAAAAAGTCAAGATATTTTTTTTCTAAATACAAACTATAATTTTTTTTTCTTCAGTGGCCCTAATATTCTTCCCATTATTACTCATACACACATTTCAGTATGGAGATGTAGAAGTCCTTTAACAGCTCCAAACACTCAATTGAACTGTTTTTGAAGTGCAGTCACCATGGATCTTTCACAGCAGCTACACTTTCTCACAGGCACACAACACTGAAACTGAACTCCTTAAAACGATGTTGGCACCTTAAAGCATCTTCTAATCTGACAAGCTCCTCATGCATCAGCAACAGAGATGTCAAATATATTTTTCTGCAACACTTCATTTCTTTTTTTAACCCTCAGACTACAGCACTGCTGGAACGATACAGGGAATGATGTAAGACAAGTGTGAAGGGATTTGTAAAGATAAGACGGCACCAGATTACCTCATGTTGCCAAATTCAAGAGACGTACAACCAGTTTCACTCTTCTTTTGAGTAAAAGCAAGCTTAGATGGATGGTGGAGAATAATCAATGATGTAGAAGCTTGTCTTCACCCAAGAAAAACAAATTTTGATATTTGCATGTCTCACGCATGTCTTTTTATATAATTATTTGAAGTAATAAATTACCCAATATCCCAAAAAATCCTGCAGTTGAAGTCCCCTAAAGCAAATTACCAGAAGGGCTCATTAATATATTGAAATATACAATCAAACTCTGAACAGTCAAGTTTTTGATTGTGTTTTCTGACATTGCAAATAAAAATAGAAAACTGCAGGGAGGTTGATGAAACTATGGCAACAGCACAAATACCCCTGTGGTGACATTACTGAGGCTTGAAATCAAATATAAATCTGGACACAATCAGTGGTGAGTTGTTGCCTTGGCAACTACAACACTTTGGCAATATCCCTGGAGGTTGTAAGCAATTTGGTCGGTTCGTTCCTTTTCCTTGCGATATGCTAAATGTAGAACAACAAACAAAGATCTTAAAACTTGAATAGTAACAAGGTTTTATTTTCACAAATCCTACTTTTTCGTGGTGCGCGAGAAGTGAAACTGGATGTTGTGAACACATCAACACACTATGAAAACTTGGGGAGAAAGTATGTAAGAGTAAAATTACTTAACGTTTATGAAATGATCAATAATCTCATCAGATTTCTGACCAGGAAGTATTCAGACTAGATGGAGACGACTATGTGGTTGGTTTAGAGACGGTGGCAGAGCTGAGGAAGTTGAGGTTTTGAAAGAGAGTCATCAAAATGTACAGGATTAGAAACTATTTTATTAAAGGAACAGCTCATACTGGAGAGCTCGGTGGGAAAGTGAGAAAGATCACATGGTTTGTCCTGTATAGAAGACGAACAATAACTCTCACCGCATGCCTGGAAGACATTAAATCTCGGATGCTAGGCAGCTATAGGCTATAGAACCGCTTTTCAAAGACCATATTGCGTTTTGTGAGTTTAGTATTCTGTGTCCATGTCCGACATTCATTTAAGGTAATTGAAGGGATGAGTAACCTTAATGTTTTTGGTCTTCTATTATTTAGTGACTTTATCAAGCTGTCCAGTTTCCATAGCCAACACTGTTTTGATTTCGGTATCAACAATCCCATGTACAGTGATGAGAGATCCACGATATTGTAATCTGCTCACAATCTATCATCACGACTGCTTCTGTTCCATTCTCATCGCTTTTAGAAGTCAAAAGTCAAAAGGTTTGCTATATTGCATATATATTTGTACACTGTGCAGGACAGTGTCAAGGACGTGAGTGAGCTAAAGCCATTTAAATATTTAACAAGATCTATAAGAAATAAACATTAAGCAGTACGAATATATTTGCGTGTTCCACACCGACCTGACACTCTCCTGCCCCTGCTCTACATGACTCCACATGACAGAAGTACAGATAAATCACATAATGCGTCAACACAGGAAAAGTTTTTGGTTTTTTTTCTTCTCCACTTTATTCGATTATGCTGTCCAACTCACAGAGATTTATTTGTACATTCATTGCAGGTATGAACAGTATAAAACCCTCGGGACATGCAAGTCTTCCAAGTGGGAGTTTTGAGATGGTTATTTTGATTAGTGCTTTATTTACATTTCAATAAAACCGCTAAACATAATACATATATTACATGCAGTACATATTTATAAAACAAATCACCACCACAAAGACATCTGGTAAAAGATGCCATCCATCATTGGCCAGCAATGTTCCAGGTTTAATACACTGCTCTAAAAGACTAACTTTGACTTTCTCTGTATTTACACTTCAGAGGCCTTAAACGTCAACACGGCACATCCAACCAACGTTTCAAGTAAATCCAACTATTGCATCGGTACTCGCCCAGGTCGATACATCTTCAAGTCGTTCAGCGGGAGGAGGCATTTCCACCACACAGACACACAATCCAATTTTGGAACCCACTGAATTATTAAAAAAAAAAAAAACCTTCTTTGTCCTTGTGAAACCATCTCAAACAGTTGATAACACTCTGTATCCTCCTTGATGTGTGCAAAAATAACTTCATAATGCTGCAGTGGACATAGGATGCATTTAAAAAAAAAAAAAAAAAAAAAGGGAACGATTAAAAAAACAACAACTCAGAATTAAACAAAAAAACTGCTATAAAAAAACCACATACACGCACGGTGAGCTGTAAGGTTTGGCTGTAAAGTACCTTTTTCACCTGAGATTAGATTGTTCTGTCAAACAAGCAGAAGACGCTGAACAATGGCAGCACTTAAAAAGGCTTGAAGCACTGAGGACGCCTACGGGAGAGCAACAGCACGACCACAAAAGCCCAACTTTGCCACAAACATACACGAGTAGATTTATGTTGACACTGCCGTATATTAAAAGCTTACATCTTATGAAAATAAGCCAATTTTCTACAGTTCAGTTTGCTGAGAAGGGATCTCAAATGCTTTCTTGTATTCTCTTGTGGTTTGAAGTAAGCACAGATGAGATGTTAAATGATGACGTGAAATGCATGTTTAAAACAAACAAGCTGGACCTGTAATGAGTCTGGTGTCATATTTCACACACTGGAGCGCTTCCTTTGAGTTCCTCTGTCTTCCAGTGAATGGAAACACAGCAAACTCCACAATAGGTTTCAGGGCTTGCGATGTTTCTGCATGCAACACATTCAATACGACTGTCTCGTGGTTATAAACGTCGTTCGTTTGCACCATAATGTACAGTTTAACATGTTGCTCATGATATTTGACACAAATAACTATTAAATGCTTTGTGTGAGTGTTCAGGGGCAGAACTTGCTCTTGTGAAGAGGCGTTCAGTGCCACATGGGTCGACGTCAATGACGTCTCCCACTGGCCATGGCTTTACCTCATAGTATCTACTGATACCTAGGAGTGTGTTTCCACTTCAGTTGAAGTTCCTCGACTATAGAAGCATCAAAAGAGGTTTAAAAGAAACACGCCAGTAAATGTCACAGCTCCATCAACCACTATTTCATTTGTGGGAGATTTTTTAAAAAAAAAAAGCTTGGAGGGACTATATCCACACACTGGGGAAACACTAGAGCCACAACTTTCCAATAGCTATAACCTGAATGTGAAATTCTGTGATAGCCATTTTAAAGTATATTTTATAGTTGGTTCGAATGAATCTCTGAACTTAAAAACTGTGTGGTATGAGCGTTTCAAACTCTGAGTTGTTGTCCTTTGTGAGCAGCACTTGTTTACAGATTAGGACCTTTTTTGCTTTAACTTTATCAATATAACCTAAGAAAAATAGCAACATGGTCACTTAGTTTGCATGTCCTCATTTGGTATGAAGTCATAGCAATAAGTAAATTTAACAAGTAATGGCTACAAAATAATTATTCTAACTATAATATTAATGAAAACGGCTCCATGTCGCATGCCAGTTGTATTTTTTTCTTCTTCAGTGCAGATGAGATGGAGACACATGCTGAATAGATGAGGGTTTTTAATAAAAAACTGTTCCAAGCTTTTCCAAAGGAAACTGAACCCCGTGTATATTATTGTTTGGGGGTCTAATGCACTCAAGCACTTATTCTTCTATAAGTATTCTATTTTATGTGTTCCACATCAAACTGTTAATTTGTCTAGTTAAACTCAAGAAGCCAATTCCTCCAATCGGGGTTATTGATAGGGACTGTTTGCACTTGCATCACTATTTATTGAATATAGCTTTCAGGGTGATTTGAATACTGGATGATATAAGAAGCCATTAATTTAAAGGTTGCTACAAAGAAAAAGAAAAAAAAAAGCTTAGTCTAATCTGGAATTGTGACTGCAATAAGAAAAAAAAAACTATGGTGTAAAAAAAATTTTTTTAAAGAGTGCAGGAAAAACAACTTGCAACTTCCCATCAATAATAGATTCTTCACACACTCCTGACTTCTTAATAACTTACCCACACTAATGTGAACACACCGATGACCACAGTGTGAATATTCAATAACTTAATAACAACCATTCCCACTTTCTAACTCAAACAGTTTCTAACTTTAACAAAAAGCCACAGTTGGTACCATTAGAAAAAGGCTAACGAAATAAAAAAACAAAAAAACACACAATGTGCAAGTCGGCATGGAAACCTCCACTTGTCTCAACAAGGTGGCGGAAAAAGGCAAGTCTGATGTATTTCCTGATAGAATTTGATCTGAATGATTTCAACTCACAAAGCGAGATCTAAGGCAGACATTAGGTTATGTTATTTAACAGTGCCAGTGTACAGGTGTGTGCATAGACAGACCATAAGTGAAGAGCACACACACACACACGCGCACACCATTGTGAGTGATTATGAAAGAATGCTATACAATGAAACACTACACTATACCTTCACCACAATCAGGCTTCAGTGTAACAGACTATAACTGTTAGTGAACTGAGTGATTTAACTTGTGCAAGCAGAGAGCAGTACCAATGTCTGTGTGCTTCAGCACTCTTGTAAATATTAATCCAACACTGCTGCTATTTTTTATGAACCATAGCAAGACGAACTGTGACAAACAGCAGGACAATAACTTGTATCAATACAACGTAATGTGCTACAAGCATTGCTCCTGTGGCCGGAAGTCTCTCAGAAATTTTTCAGAATCACAAGTGTTTTACCAGCCACATTC
>OMNM01039492.1:0-12546 GCA_900302745.1 Parablennius parvicornis | reverse complement strand
CATGTGCAGATCTGTGCTGGCCCTGGCAGTGTTATGGTCGATACCACCCAGGACCACAGATGGGTCCCCGAGCAGAGGAGCCGGTGGCTGGCGCCGCGGCCTGGTCGCTGACCAGATGGGCCACCCTGAGAGAGAGACTCAGCCTGTCAGAACCTAAACAGGCTGATCCCATTACTTTGGGCCAGAGCTGCTGTCTGGATACACAAACACACGCACCACCGGGGGAATCGATGTGGTGGCTGCCTGTCACATGCTGGATTCAACTTTTATACATTCAGATTTTTCTTGCGTCCTTAAAACTGAGCTTGAATCTCCTCCAGAATAGATCACATACGTATTCACATTATTGTGGGATTAGGACGCCATTCTACAAACATTAACAAAGAGGTCATGACACGTAAACGTAAATAAATAAAACTCCTGTTTTTGGAAAAAACTTCCCAGAAAGATGCTGCCCCTTCTGTTTGTAATACATTTGGGGAATTTAGCAATTTCTTCTGTTTGTCCAGAAGTTACAAACTGAAGTATGCTTTTCTAAGGATTTTGCACGGCGTGAAGTTACACAAACAACAATATCAGACTATCACATGAGCACTGAGCGTAGCGCGGTTTGTTTCCAGTAGGGTTTTTGAAGGATGTAACAGCCAATTTTGTGTACAGCCACTTGCGAAAGCCCCTTATTTAAGGTTGTTATTGAATATTTGCACTGCTTCCCTGCAGCTTGCCCACTGTTAGGATCCTGCATCCTGGTGCACCATCACTGGACCTTAATATTTAATATATATTCAGGAGCTCGGTGTCAGTCTGCCCTTTATACCCAACGTGTGAAACTCAAAATATATGGTACAGTCAATACTGGTTGTAATTGATATGTATTACTAATACAATGATAAATATGAAACCTTTAAAACAATCTTTGAATCTTCTCAAGTCTTCAGATCCCTAAAAAAGGAGGGTGAGAGCTGCTGGATATGAGGCCGGGTGTTAGAGAGCACACTCTGTATGCTCTGCAAAACAATTCCCTTGGTAGATAAATGTTTAAAAAGGTTTCTTCTCCTTTACATCGAACCCCTGACAGCAGCGCTACATTCCTGTCAGCGTGGAATGTGATTGTCCATATGGAGTCGTATCTGCTTTCACCTAATGGCTGAACTCTATCCGCGGGTCATGTGCAGTTATTTTCCTCGCGTCTGCTTCGTCTGCTGTGGGGATTTTAGTCATGCTGGAAGCACAGTCTGAGAAATAGCAATGTCAGACTGATAGACTGTCGCTCAGCATCTATTACAAGCTCTGCCAGGGAGTTTTTAGACCAGCTCGTGCGCTTTGCTTCACAGGTTTGGTTGCTTTCTCCATGCAGCTACTAGGAGGATCTCATTAGTGGCAAGAAGAGCAGGCAGAGAACAAAGAAAGTAAAAAAAAAAAAAAAAGTGTTAAATTGATGTTTACGGCTTCATAGGGTTAATCTCAGTTGAATGTTTTTGGACTGTGAGAGGAAAACCCATCCACACATAGGGAGAACATGCAAAATCCACAGAAAGAAGCCACCAGATTGGACTTGAACCAGTTATAGTCTCTCTGTAAGTCGAAGGCACTAGCCACTATGGCTCCGCCCACACCGCAGGTCTTTGATGCTCGATTCAGAATTTTTGCTGGGATGTGATTTGTTGCTTGATCATTCCAAACCTGACCAGCTGCGTGAACGTGATCGTGATCGGGCCGGATGTTTTCGGGCTCCGAGCGCAGGAGATGACTTGAAGTCACACCAATCACGCCATTTACACATGGCACGCAGGTCAGCACCAGGGTTGCCAGATGTGACTCACAGTTTTCAGCCCAAACCAGGTAAAACACACACACGTCCATAAATACCAGCCCAAATGTCAGTATGTGTAGATGTCATGTTAAAACCTTAAAACTATTATATGTGTAATAAAGAACACGACATAAACACACATTTGCAGGAAATAAACAAAGTTAAAGATCAGAGAGTTTGGCTCCCCAAGTGGGTGATACCACCATATCTGGCAACGCTGGTCAGCATGTAGATCCATTTTCAAGTGGTTGTTAAATACGAGCCGACAGAATCTAGACAACATGAGGAGAAAAGAAGAAGAACGATGAGGAAAAAAGAGCACAGCTTTTATTCTGCAGGAGCTGCTTCCTCCAGCACTAATCAGTGACGTCACTCACGCGTCAATGACGAAGCAGTCGATGTAGAAAAATATCAGAATTGGTTTCACATATGAACGAGGCCTGGGTCTGGTGGGGAAACATCAGAATTGGAGCTTTCACACGGAAACAGGTCGATATGAGTCACCGTGAGTAAATAATCTGAGAAAATCTGGGTCGCTTTTCCCTGCAGTGTGAATGAGGTCTATGTCACTACGGAGCCTCTGGGTGAAGATATTCAGTTATATAGTTGTATCAATGGTCAAATGCATCCATGAAAGATACAGAGCCTGACTTTGTGTTCCAGATTCAAACTCAATCAAGAGAAGCTTCCATCACATCTCTCGTGGACAAAATTGAATTAAGTTAAAAGAATTTGGCAGAAAACATTTCAAATAAGGGAAATTGTTTTCTTTGGGCAGTGTGACAAAATAATGTAAAACTTGTGTTTTAATCGTTTTGAATTATGCGGTTGTGACTTCTAATCACAGTGTGTGTGTGAAAGCTTGACTGGCCAACTCAGGAGGAAAGATGTCTGCAGCTGTAGTCACTGCTTTGTTTGGCAAATGTCAAATCCGCCGTACAGACTTGTGATTGACTCCAACCCCTTAATTTTCCAGCTGCAAATGATGTCTCTACATTGATAATGACAGATTCGATTTATCAGTGTGGCGGGGCTTAATGCTGCTGGAAGAGGGACTGGCTTCCTGCTGCCTCGGTGTCACATACACTAATAAAAGCAGTCCTGCTTTTCTTCCTCAAAGTGACAACGATGAAACGGGATGAATGAGAGCCCTCACCCAAGGTCAAGGTCAGTGTTTGGACTGATTCAGGCACAGAGGCCTTTTGCTTATTGTCAGAGAGGATCTTCATTTGAAATTCAGAGAGAAATGTAGTCAGGTTTGACTGGCAGAGTGGACACGTGGGGGTTGGCCTGTAGTATTCACAGTAGAGGAGCAAAGATGGATGGTTAGGTTTTTTTTTCTTTTTCTGTACTGCGCATTGATTTTCATATTTGGGTGATTAAGTTTATTATTTGGCCCCTGGCTACATTAGCATGTGATTATTCCTGGGGTATCCTACCGAGAGAGGCTTTGCAGAACAAAGGAGAATCCTGGTTGGTCACCTGAGTCTCTCTTTGTTTCTTTCTTCTTTTTTTTTTTCTTATTGGAGGATAAATCAACGTCGGTTTAGCTCGGCTGCTTTGGCCTGCAACTCTGTCTGCCTCCTTCCTTCTCTCTTTCTTCCAGTTCTCCTTTTCATTCCGTCCCCCAGCAAACATTTCTCCCCGATTCTTTTGTTTGCCAAGGTCCCGGTTACCATGGCGACCAACTGGCGCTTTATGAGCACCTCATCCCTCATCTAAATATTCCTAGTTATCTATGGTAATGAAATGCACACACCATTATCTGGCTTAATGAAATACTCTCCCATTGTCTATGATTAGATGGAGAAGGCTTTATTTCTCAGCAGTCTTATGTTGCAGCGTGTTTCCCGGCTGCGATAACAACGACACAACCATCAGAGCTCTGAGCCTTTATTTTGAGTGCCTGTGTTATGCTGTGTTCTGCATGACTGCTGGGAACTGAACCCCCCCCATGAGGGTAGTGGGGTGCCTGCAGTTGAAAATAGACGAATATAATACCTTCGAGACCAAAATAAAGTCTATACGGAACCTTTTCAATGAATCAGAATAACTTTGTTTGCAGCCCTTTTTATACAGATTGATCCCATTTAAAGCACCTACAGACAACTGTTTTACATTTCAGGAATTTGAGGTATACTTTGTTATAGTATTGATTAAAATAAAACCAAATGGGGTGATGGAGTAGTCAATCCCTCACTTACGTCACAGCAAGTTTGAGCCTTTTGCACATGTGAGGGATTTTTCTCGCACAGTCCAAAAACATGCAGTCAAGACAAACTGGCAAAACGAATTTGCCAGTAAGTGTCTCTCAGTGCTTTACCATGTGCCTTCGCCCATAGATAGCTGGGACCAGCTCCAGCGCCCTGCAACACTAAAGGATAGAAGATCAATGGAAAGAAAACCACATGAAAAGTACTTTCATAAATATCTCTTTGGTTGCCCCAGCAGGTCATGTGACCCGCACTGTGACAAACCAGCAAATTCCAGATTACAAAGCTTGCTTTATTTTAAGATTCAAATTTAAGATTACTTCTACTTTAGAATTAGAAATAAAGAAAAAGTAGTTATAAGACGAGGTAAAACTAGTTTGCACTGAATCAAAAAACAATTATTTTCATTCTGGTTTATTTGATTAATTGGTAATAACTCTATCTCGGGTTTAACAGCTGAGCTCATACCTGGAAAGAGTTTTGTTTTGTTTTTTTTACCTGGACAAGAGAGTCAAGAGGCACCCCAGTTAATTATTTGTCCATTTGCTTGCAATATGGCAAAAAAACAATAAAAACAAAACAGAATAAAATTTAACATCGCCCAGGCAGAGTTGTTTCCCTTCATGTCCATGTGCAGGTTGCTGGAATTTCCATTGTTGTTTGTTTCGTGTGGGCTTTTACTGTTTTTCCAGGTTAGTTTGTGGACAAAGAGCCTCTTCATTAGATAAAAATGTGGATAATGTTTTTTGACAGGGCTTTGACGTGAAAAGAGCAGGAGATGCAAGTCTCAGCAACTCCAAATACCTTTCCCCCCCTAAAAAATGCATCCCTTTGTTTTTTGTACTGACATTTTGGATTCAAACTCTTTCATAGACACACTGTGTACACAAAGAAGACGGACGTATGGATTAAGAACATACCACACCAACACAAAGTTAACAGGATGAACTCATAACGATAACAGCAGAACATGAATATGCACTTAGCAGGGTTCAAGAGGCATTTAGATTAGGTGGTTAAATCCATACAGATAATTTTACTGCCGTTTTAAGTTTTTGTTAAGTGTAAGCAGTTCTGCAAATTCTGGAATTTAAGCTGATTGTCCACAGATTCCCACAAAACACCTTTTGGACAATAAACAAGAATCAGACGATAAAGACGGAGCACACTGTCTGTGCTGTGGTGGCTGTTTGATTGCACTAATTGGCCTGTCTGCTCGCTCTCTGCCTGGTGATGGACTTGCCGCGGTTGCTGTTAGTAGAGCTGGCAAACTAATGTGCCCTATTAAAAAAGACAGATTATGACAATAAAATCTTTACACGCACCCCGCTGTGACAGGGCTGCAACATAACGGGCTGTGGAAGGAGCAGAACTAGAACATCGTTATCCAACAGTCACTCTGGATTCAAAGCATTTTGCCTCTTTTGTGTTTAGTTTTTTCCTCCCTGCTTATATCTGCCTTGGCTTTATAGTACTTTGAAATATCAACAGCATCATAAAATAGATATAGTGTGAAAATGTGTGTCTGATATTGTCGGAAAAAAAGTGAGAATAACATGGACTGTGTACTTTTGAAGGAGCGCATCTGTGTCTATTTCCAATTCAGGCCGGGGTAATATCTGCAGATTGCATGGTTAAGTCACTCTGCATTTCATGAGCCAGCCCTGTCACTAACAGTTATCTCCTCACTGCCCTCTGAGGAGTTGTCTAGGTGAAATGATTCTCTGAAGCTCTGAATAATGCATGAAATTACGTAATGCAAATGGAGGCTTTATTTCCCCTGCCTCTCGCCGGGGCCCACTGTATTGGAGACGGCAAAGGAGAAACAGTGAAAGTCCCTAGAGTAAAGAAACTACAGCAGAGAGCGTAAAAGGTCAACAATAAAACCTGAGGCTTTCTCCTCACATGCGGCTTTATCAAGTATGAGTTGGAGTTATTGCGCCCTGCACGGCGGAATTGCAGAGCAGCGAGAGACCTTATTCATGGGAGGCTTATTGTGTGCAGGCAGTGAAATATTCATTAAGCAACAGCCCTGGTTGATTTTCACATTGACTGCCTGTAAACAAAAGCCCAATCAAATATAAATAATAACTGGAGAGGGGGAGTGGCGCCGAATTTGATCCGATCAAGAAATGTCACTTGTCCTATAATGCGACACATTAAGCTGCACTAAACTGTTGTCATCTTCCTGCTTCAACAAGTAGATGAGCCTTCCCACCATCTCCACCACAGCTCTCTCTCCCTCTCTGTATGGTGGGAGACCTGAATGGCATTAATTGCCCCCTAAGATGACGGGCAGATGAAAGTGAGGTGGTGGTTTGCTGTGGGACATGGGGGCCGCTTACAAAGAGAGTCTGAGGATGGCTGGCAGGTCTCACCGACTTCAAAAGCAGATAAAGGACCTTTTTTACACAAAAGAGTCCCTTTTTTTTTTTTTCCTCCCCTGCCTAATCTTCAGGTTCGGGGTTTATTCATGCCAGCCTCCCTACCTTTGTCCACTTTGTGTCGGGTTTTAACGCTAGAGGATTAAATTGCTGTTGCGGAAATCATTGTTTGTGTTTTCTTCCAACCCGCTGCCTCTCATTGTCACATGACATAATTGAGCGCTCTCTAACAATATGCGAGGTTCATCTCCCTCCTTTGATGAGAAATGAACAGCGGATGGATCTGGTCACCTTGTTTGTGTGGGGAAACAGTAGACACAATATGTTGTTTAGTTTAGACTACTTAGCTCTTTAAGTAGCTTTTAGGAGAAACGAGGACAAGGAGGTCTTACTTTAGGGGAACTGAGTGTGAATACAGGGAGCTGCTACTGAAGTATAACAAATCTGAGCTTGTTTCTTAATTTTTTTTCTTTCTCTACCGAAGAGAACACATCGGTCTGGAGGAATATATCAAACACATTTAGGAGTTGAGAAAATGGAACACAGAGAAACTCTCAAGAGGAGGAAATCACAAAGCAAATAGGTGATGCAGGTTTGTCCTGTTTATTCTTCCTCTTGTCAGGTCCTCTTACGTCTGGCTGGACCTTCACCTACAGCCCAGATTCCTGTCATTCTCCACTGAAGGTATTGGTCTCCAGCAGCATAGCCAGCCCTCCATCTGCCCATGAATAGGACCAGTCACATTTCTGATTGCATTTAATGAAAAATACACCCCGGCTTTGGAGGGGAGTGAGTGGAGGGGGAGGAGGGAGAGGAGGGAGAGAGGAGTGCTCAACAAAGAGTGCCTTTCACTGGAGTGGAAAGCCTAGATTGCTCCCTCTCCCTCCTCTGCTCCCTCTTCTTTCTCATTTTGTCTTTTTTGATTCAACATCAAAAATGTGCCTAATGACTGGGCAGAAACCCCCAGAGGTTTTTCTGTTTCTGTATGTGTGGGTGTGTGTGTGTGTGTGTGTGTGTGTGTCACACAAAGGGGACAGGTGTCTTGCAGTTTAAGACCACAAGAGTACACAATTAGTGAAAAATCTTCTCTTAACTTTTTCCTCCTGAAATGTTCAACCTTTCCATCACTGCTCAGATCAGGAACTGTTTTATGTAATCATTAGCTGATGTACAATTACACAAAAAAAGATTATTCTACATTGCATAAACATTCAAAAATTGAACAGAAAATTCAATGCCTCTCTTTGTCTATCTACACAGTTCCCTTACTGTTTCTCTCAGCCTCGAGCTCTCGTCACTGAAAACAGAAAATCTTGGAGAAGTCTTGTTAACGTTTTACAGAAATAGCTGCACAATGTGTTTACACACATAGCTCTGAATACTGTGTCGTCAAAATCTCTTTTGAATGTGAAAGAAGTAGAAAGATGCACGTCACTGTTATTAAAGTTCAAATATTTGTGGAAAAAACAAGTTATTTTCCGGAAAAACACCCTGAAAAACAGATTTACCTGAATTGTATTAAAGGGGTACAATATGTTCTCACCTTTTGAAGAAACAAGGGAAGAAGCAGCAATGAAGCAGGTGAGATAACAACATGCAAACAACAGACAGTTCTTAATAAGGCCAATTATAATTTTTTTTTTTTATGAAATAAGATTTTTACTGGAAAGCGTACAGCTGACCAAAATCAAACTGTATTTTACAATTTTCACTGTCTAATGTGGTCACTTTAGATGCTCCCTGCTCAGTGTTTCACACAGCGATGTAGTGACCTGGCAGGATAGTTAGCATCGTTTTGAGTATGTTAGTCGTTAGGCTAACATGCTAGCGATGCTAACTCGGTTCAAAAAACAAATGTGACATTGCTGAAGGTCTGCGCTCTACCGAGTGTAGCTCTAGCTTAACCTGTTGAAGATCTGCTCTCTACCGGGTGTAGCTCTCGTTTAACATGTTGTAGGTCTCCGCTCTACCGAGTGTAGCTCTAGTGTAACATGTTGACCCAACAGCCGAAACGTCTTCGGTGTGCTTCACCACCACACGTTACTATCTCTGCTTTCTTTCTGCTTCTAATCAAACAAAGCAAACAGCATCCCGGTCGTGTTTGACATGGCCGAAGCTCGCTTTTGTTCTCCTTGAGGGAGGTCAGCCACACTAAAGCCGTCACATTTGCCCCCACAACCTTAAAACCACTAATTTTATCTTCAGTCAAATATCAGTCAGCTGCTTATTGAGCCACGATTTTCTCGGCAAAACAACACACACAGATTCCCTTTGTTCATATCTGCAACGTTAATCAATACCTCTGGAGCTTGTTAACTGAGTATGAACTGATTACAAGGCTTCACAGATTCTTAGAAATTCTTTTTAAATGGATGACTGACTGAGTTTTAGCTGTAAAATTGCTGCAAAACACCGCCTCCTACAAGACGACTTACAGCCAAAACAAAAGAAATGTGATTGTTTAAGGTTTGCTTCAAAAGGGAAAAAAATGACTCTGGAAAAATACAGATAAGTTGCAACACTGTGACTTTGTACCTTAGTTTTCTTTTAATCCACAGCTTTACCAACTCTCATGAGTGTTTGGAAGCAGTATTTTTTCATCAACATTCTCTTTGACTCTCCTCTGTCGTTATGTAATGCCACAGCTCTTCTCAAACTAAACCTGCCATCAGCAGAGCTCCTGTTGACTTTTCTTGGACTCAAATTTGGAAAGAAAACATCCAGAGTGTAAAAACAGACATAGAAAATATAATCAGGATGAGCTCATAGCTTCTCAGTCTATCACAGGTTTGGTGGATTTATTATTAAAAGCTTTTTGTCTTTTGGTAAAATCAGGCTGTAATTAGCTGAGGGCCAATTCATCAACCAGCTACACTGATTCACCACTGAAGCCTAATGTTATGGTCATGCAGCTTTGAACAGCTGTTTTTTTAACCCGTTGACAAGGTCCCACAAATACTCTGATTACAGGCATCAACCAACAGAAGAATAAATGAAACTCAGGAAGTATAGTTTATTTTCAGACTGAATTTTCTGTACAGCCGTTAATATATTTTCTTGCTGTTAACATTGCTAGTGAGCTGTTATAATCACTGCCATGGGGCCTCGTGACAAAAAATCCAAGGAAATGTTATGTAATTTGTTGTGTTAATTGATATCGAATATTCTTTTTGGAGCTCTTTAAAATCTCCCACTTTCCCAGGAGGAAGCTCCCAGTTTTACCACGTTCATTTTCATTTTTTCCCACTGGGAAATTTCTAGTCTCTATAATTTCCTGCATTACCTGTAAAGGGGAGTTTCACTGTCTTGCTCATATGAATGCTGTTCAATTTTGTTGGATAGATGAGCTTCTGCTGTTTATTTTACATAGATAAAAATAGATGTGATTTCCTTTCAGAACTCAAACATCAGTCTGTAAATGACTGATGGCTGTATGATCGATCCATCCATCCCTTCCACTGTTCCTTCTTTCTCCATCTCATATTGTCATCTTCATGCTCATTAGAGATGATAATACATGTAGACACGGGTCATTTGTGGAATGTACACAATCAGCCGAGCGCACTTTTATTTTTTTTCTGAGTGAACGAGCCTGATTCTGAAGTGTCTGAAGTAATTCCATCAAACTCACTTGAGTGAGCAACGTACCTATTGTTTCAGTCTGACACATTAACATTTAATCCTCCACAGCTCTGCAGGTTTTCAGATGAAGTTATCTCTCGCTCTCTCTCAGCTGCAGGACGCCAAGATGCAGATGGCTTCTTTATGCTTGTTGCTTCTGAAAATCATCCCCCTTTAATAATCTGTCCATTAATCACAATCATAAGCGGCAGATGAACAGTAGGCTCCTCTGTCTGTGCACCACTGACAGCTGGATAGTGTAAATGTTTGACGGGAGCCAAGAAGGTACTGCTGGGATGTTTACTTGTTTGTTCACTGGGAGAGTTGAATCTTACTGAACACGTTTACCAAAAACTCCTGCGGTTTGGAAACAAAGACACACACATACACAGGGAAAACGGCTTCTTTATGGTGCAACTGGGACGTAGAGTTACAGTTAGAATCAGGTAAACAACGCAGTGTGAGGATGTATAGGCCCACAGTCCATGTGTACGTCTGAATGATGATTAACTGTAATTACCTAAGCAGTACCTGGCCTGCATGCCAGGAGGCAGCCCAAGATTAATGGGGCTCTGCTGAAAACGGAATAAAAGCTCACATTTCCGAGGTAATGAATCGCTCTGGTACTGAGACGTCTTCACATGGTGCGCCCGGGCCCCCGGGGAGGTTCATTACAACGAGAGGAATGGATGGATCCTCTGCAGCATTTTCTAACAGGCAAAGCAAGCAGGCGAGCGGGAGGAAGTCTTAAATCGTCCCAGACATCCTGGTTTCTGCACATGGGCATCATAACCAGAAGAGAGATAAACCGTCTCCTCACTGATTCTTAAGCGGGTGGTAAACATTACACAGCTTGTTTGCCCTGTCTCGTGTTTAAACAGTGTCGAGCAAACTAGCATCGGTAATGAGGATGAATTTGATTACACTGATCCCTGAGAGGAGTGAACGACAACATTCAGGCAAACATCTCTCTGCATAAAAGATTTCAAGGGAGCTAAACATGCCACTCGGCATTATCTGTATTAAAGGAAGCAGGTTTCATTTGTACAGGATGCACTCAGCTCAGTGAAGCCCGCAGGGCAAAGTTTTATTACAAGTGTCTCCTGTTATAAATCACTGTCCCACCGAGTAACCCACAGATTAATGGGGGCGCTATTGTGCCTGTTGTTGTACAGGTTAATATATAGCTTTTGGAAAAATGAGTGACACAAAACGGAAGACGATCTACTGGACGGTGTGAGTGTAAAAGGGCCCACGTGAGATTTGGGCTTTGCAGGAATGAGACTTAGTGATGTATGGAAATGGGCATCAATTATTGGAAGTCAAACTCCTCGAGGCAACAATGAGATGATTTACAGGCCGTGACATTTTTCATGCCCTTGAACATGTTGCCTCCAGATATGTAGGTCGATAGCAGGATAAAATACAGCCCGGCTGCAGGTTCAAATGATTACACACAGCCCACATATTTCTCCCCCCGATAGAGTCAAGTAAATACTCGAAGGGGACGCAAGCTCAGGCATGCCCAGCTTTACATCACGCTGCGAGCAAAGGTGCCTTTAAAACCCAGAGGTCCCCCTTTGTTTACAAGCCTCTAATCATGTTAATGACACTCTGCTCCCAAGCAGACCATTTCTCTATCGATCACATTGACAAAGACCAAAAAAAGTGACAATGCAAAGAATTTTAGCTTGTGCACGTCTGGCGGAGATGAAAGAGCAGTGTGATCCAACCTTTAAACTGTCATTCATCAGCAGAGGTGACAAAGGACCTCGGTGCCATTATCCTCCCTGTCATCCTAAAGTCTGTGTGGAAACAAAAACATTCACATCTTTTAAAAAAAAACCTTCACATGTACATTCCAGAATCAACAGAATTAAATATCGTACACATGAGATATCCCCACATTCAAACACAATTCCAAGCACATATACACATAATAATCTACACATGTACACACCAAACTATGAACATATCACAAATAAGAATATGTACATGTACACACAAAATATCTGCAAATATGCACACAGACTCTCATGAACATAAGCACATGATAAAAACATGCACACGTCCATATGAATACATGCAACACATCCAATCAGCTTACTCATAAACACCAGAAACCTGCACATATATGTGCCAAAATTGGCATATATAACAACTCACATTAAAAAACCTGCATACATACACACAAATGTATGTATGTGAACAATGTTCATATACTGATACACAAAAATGTGCATAAATCTAAGTCACAAAAAACTTGCATATACATGCACAAATCTGCAAAAATACATAATTTGCAAATGTGTTTAAACATGAAGACCAGCTTCTTATGCCCACAATTCCTAGCACACATATATACAAAAACTTGCACAGGTACATGTATATGTATATGTATATGTGTGTGTGTGTGTATGTATGTGTGTGTGTATATATATATATATATATATATATATATATACACACACACTTAAAAGCCTTGTCTAAGTCTAAGTCTCGCTCCAAGTCCCGT
>OMNM01039491.1:0-13416 GCA_900302745.1 Parablennius parvicornis | reverse complement strand
AACCATCAATGCACAATTGATCACAAAATAGAAAAAATGCTGGACTATTGAACCATGCAGGGTGAAACAAATGGTTCACTATATTTCAGATTGCCCGCCTAGTTTATGCTGTGGGGTTTATACCAAAAAGCTTTATATTGATCTCGTCTGACCATGTTTCCTCTGGATCATTTAGATTGGCCTGGACATGTGTTGGCTTGAGCAGGGTTACCTTGCGTTGCTCAACCCAATGTGGCTAAGTGTGTTATTCATGGTAGTCCTTCAGACTGGCCCCAGCTCTCTTCAGGTCATTGACCAGGTCCTCTCATGTAGTTCTGGCATGATCACTCACCTTTGCCATGATCACTGATACCTGACAAGAGGAAAACTTCCATGGACCCCCAGACCAAGGGGGATTTGAATGTCACTTTGATTTTCTTCCATTTTCTTATGATTATGACGATAATTGTTGTCTTCTCGCCAAGCTGCTCAAGTTGGAGGCTGTTTGCTAACTACAGTAGGCTTGACGTTAGCATGTAGCTTTGTTCCTGCCGCATGTAATCAGGTTCAACATCTTCCCGAAACTTCCTGAAGCCTTGAAAGCCTCAGTAAGTGAAGTGAAGCAGATCTTTGAGATTATTGAAGTGATGAGCAGCATTATCTTCTTAGACCTTCAACGTGTCAAACTAGCTTGAGCACTTGTTTTTAAAATAGAACATTCTGAAATCTTTGAAAACATTTTCTATGACCTACTGCAGTGTTGATGTGTTGTTATCAGACCTTCACTCCTTTTCAAACTTTATTACATTATCATTCTGCCGATTGAGCCCTCTTTCTGGGTCAAACTTGACCATCTGATTCACATCTGCAGTGTTTCATAAATGCCAACATACTTTCTCACTTAACCTGTTGAATTGTACTAACTCAGACGATGAAGTCCTGTTACTGCTCTTAAACTGGACAGGTCGTAGCAGGTCGAAAGTCCATCACAGGGCAAACACAAAGAAACAGAAAACCACACACACTCATGCTTAAGAGCTATTCATGGTCACCACTCAACCTCACATGCATGTTTTTGGACTTGTGGAGGAAATCTTTGTTTTTCTTTTAAATGCTATTCTTTCCCTTTTTTCTGATTATTGTAACCATTTTGTGTCTGCAGGGTATGTTTCTGACAAACGGTACTTTGGGGCTGTTGTTGGTCGTGTTGCCAACAGAATTGCAGGTGGACACTTTATAGTGGAAGGAAAAGAGTACCAGCTGGATCTCAACAATGGACCAAATGCTTTGCATGGAGGCCTGAAGGGCTTCAATAAGGTAAGGCTACTGTGATGTTTGGCTTTGAGACTTGAAGAAGATGACAGGACGACCAGCGTTTGAGCAGCAGCATGCCAAACTTTATTTGTACGACTTCCAGGGCACACACAGTGACAGGGAAAGTTATATCCCTCAGCGCCTGTAGACTTTCAAAATAAAATGGCATTAACAAACACAATACATTACATCCCCCTTCTTAGAATATTGTTTTCTTATAAATAACCCACCAAACAAATGCAAACTGCACAACAAACTTAAAACATCAGCAGTTACGTATCTAAACACAAATGCTTTCTGAAGTGAACTAAGGGTGTCTGTTGTTTTTAAACAACAAAACAAAATCGTACTCCTTGTGAGCACAATGCAAGCAAATATTATTCACTAATTATAATAAACTCGATACCTGTAGTACTCATACTACACATTGTACCTCACAGGAGGTTTCACTAATCTACCTGATCTTGTATGGCAAGGATGTGCAACCGAAGACATGTCAGCAGGCTGACTGCTGAGAGCTGTGGGTAAGGATTCCTTGTTTGAACTGACCGGGTCAGCAGATGGAGTGTTGTTACTGTCCACATCTCTATCCACATTACTCTCAGCAGACAAAGCTTTGTCACAGGTCTCATCCACATCCAGATTGCACTCAGGTGCAGAAGGTGGAAACACTGACTCAGCAGTTTGTCTGAGATGCCTTTTGTTATGTCTGAGCATTCTTCCTTCCGGTGTATGCACTACATACAAATGTGGTTAATTAGGCTTTTTCATTTGTCTCCAGACTACTTTCTCACATTTTCTCCCTCTTGAAGTTCAGGCAATCGCTTAGCATGACGGTCATAATATTTCTTTTGCATTGCTTGCTTTGCTCTCAGCTGTTTGTGCACATTGAAGCCTCTTTCAGGAGTGAGTAGTGATGTGGATTCCAGCAGCTTTGTCTGCAACTGATGTCCCATCAGCATCTGGGCAGGTGAGAGGCCTACACTCTCCAGTGGTGTATTTCTATACTCCAGCAGCGCAATGTAGGGATCACCAGCATCACTTTGTAATTTTTTTTAAGCAGTCTTTTCACTGTTTGAACTGCTCTTTCTGCCTTTCCATTGGACTGAGCATAACCAGGGCTTGATGTGCATGCGTAAATTCCCAGCTTTCTGCGAAGCTTCTAAATTCCTCACTTGCATGTTGAGGACCATTGTCACAGACAAGGACATTGGGAATTCCATGCTTAGCGTCTGTGATCGCAGCTGCAGTAGAACAACGAGCTTCTCTGCTTTGAATAACAGTCCCAATGTGCAAATGCAAAACCGATTTCTTCTCTGAAAGTCCAAAACGGTTGAATACACTGTGGGACAACAGATCTGCAGCTTGGCCAACCATACATCACCATGTTCTTCAGCTGCTGCAGCACTGTGTCCTGTGCTGTTGCATTCCTGAACACTGTCAGCTTTTCATCAGAGACGGGCAGGTGGAATGTGACCCGGCTTATTTGCAGTTCCTTTTCCAGGAGATCCTCTTTGTGCTCATTCAGATAAGCACAACTCAATGTGTCTGCAATGTGAAGCTCTTTCCTTCTTTTGTAATTCACAGAAATATTGTATTTCTGTAACTGCAGCAACATCCTCTGCAGTCTCATGGGGGCTTGATGTAGTGGCTTCTTGAAGATGCTTTCGAGAGTTTTGTAGTCACTTTCAACCTGGCTCTCTCTGACGTATATATACTGGTGCAACTTTTCACATCTGTACATGATGGTGAGCAACTCTTTTTCAATCTTATCATACCTGCATTGACAGTCTGTAAGTGCTCTTGATCCATATGCCACAGGTTATCCATCCTGCATTATCACAGCTCCGATACCTTCTGAGCTGGCATCTACGAACAGGGTCACAGGTTTATTAGCATCGTAATATTACGACATGGAAGCTCCTGTTATCAGCTTTAAGTAGATCAAAGCTCTGTGGCTGTGGCTTCTCCCAGTGCCACTCTGTTTCTCCCTGCAGCACTTTTCTTAGTGGTGCAGATATCTCTGACATGTTTGGGATGAATTTAGAGAGATATTGAACCATTCCCATAAACTGCATCAATGACTGCTTGTTAGTTGGTGGAGGTATCTTCACAATGGCTCTAATCTTTTCATCATCAGGCATTAGTCCATCTGCTCTGAGTACATGCCCAATGTATTTGACTTCTCTCATTCGAAACTTGCACTTATTTTTGTTGAACCTGAGATTATTTTCCTCTGCTCTCTGCAGTAACTTTAGAAGTCGCTCGCCATGTTGTTCAAGTGAGTCTCCCCACACCAACAGAACATCAATGATGTTAATCACGCCATCAAACCCCTCGATCATTTCAGCCACCGCTCTCACCGAACACATCACTGGCTGAAGAAAT
Source organism: Parablennius parvicornis (assembly GCA_900302745.1). NCBI lineage: Eukaryota > Metazoa > Chordata > Actinopteri > Blenniiformes > Blenniidae > Parablennius > Parablennius parvicornis. The sequence continues at coordinate 9,735 of OMNM01039491.1, read as the reverse complement.
GCCAAAGGGAAGGTGCTTAAAGCGGTATCTTGGGTGGGTGTATTGAATGTTCACAGCTTGTAGCTCTCTTCATTTAGTTTTATTTGATAAAACTGGTTTGCTTCCAACACTGAGAAAAACTTTGCATTCTGCATGCGTGACACAACTTCCTCCAGTGTGAGAAGCGGATACAGTTCGCTCACTATTGCAGTGTTAAGGTCTTTGGGATCCATACAAATCCTCACTTTTTTAGGAGTCACTACTGTTGCCAAGCTGTTCACCTGTTCGGTTGGCTCCGACTGTTTTGTGATGACATCTGCCTTCTCTGTAAAGCTGCTCAATGACTCTGTCCCTCAGAGTAACTGGAACTCTTCTGGGTGCATGTATTCTTGGACCAACATTCGGGTCAACTTTGATTTTGTGTTGACGTGGCAGGCATCCTAGTCTGGTAACTATGTGTTCATATTTTTTCAGAATGTCATCTGTCTTTTCCATGTTATACAGCCTTTTGACCAGTTTTAATTTGGTGCTTGTTCTTCTTCCCAGTATCTCTGCAGCATCTTCTGTTATTATTTCAAAGTCAGTTTGATGTTTCTGCCCCTTATATTGACAAATGAGTGCCTTTTTTCCTAATGGCTCCAACTTGTGGCCAGAGTATGCCACAATGGGATGCTTGAAGCTTGTTCTCCACTTTAATTGTGTGAAATGTTTTAGCTGAAATAAAATTACAGTCGGCTCTAGTCTGTCAATTCAAAATTTTACTTTTTTCCCATTTATTACCAGCTCTTCAGACCATCTGACATTGTCACTATTCATTTTCAACAGCACCAATATGTCTTCTCTCCACTGTTCCTATGAACATGTCATCATTCTCTTCATCCTTTTCTTGATTTTGTTCAACAGCATTCATCTTTTGTGGCTTTTTCTGGCTGCTTGGTCGACACTTCTTTCCAAAATGATTTATCTTTCCACATTTCTTGCATGTTTGACCATAGGCTGGGCATCTCCTCTGTTAATGTGTATAGCCACACCTGTCACAGTTAACCTTCTTCTCGCTGGTTGCAGGGCTTTCTTTAGTATTATATCTTTTTTTTCTTGCTTAACTTCCTCATGTCACGCTTTCATCTCGGTTTTGGGCACTTCACTAGCACAGCAAATATCAAGTGCTTTAGCAAGAGTCAGATCTGCTTCCCGGAACAATCTGGCTCTTACTTGATCCTCTCTTATACCACAGACGATTCTATCCCTTATCAGCGAGTCACACAGGTCTCCAAACACAATCTTTATCTTTATTCTTAAAGTCTGTTACATATGCGTCTATTGTTTCCGTTGGTCCTTGTGCGCATGTGAAAAACATGTCCTATATACAGGAGATTCTTCCTGGGTTCACAGTAGTCTTTAAACTTCTGTTTCATTGGAGCAGTTTTTTTCTTTCTCCATTGGCAAACATGTTACTCACTTTGATTGCCTCCTCCCCCCAATACATGTAGAAACGTCGCACACTGCACCTCCTTGGACTTCTCAGCCACTCCAATCGCTATAGCAAACAGCTCATATCTTTGCAGCCACATCCTCCAATTTTCTGACAGATTTCCTTGGAGGTCATATCTGATTGACTTGTAAAAATGCAGTGATCTGTAGGATGGTCATATCTAGGAGGGTGCAACATTTCATGCGGATCGAATTCAGAATAAGGTAAGAAAAAATTTCAGATTTTAACATTGGAAACCCAAAAAATCATAACTCATTGAATTTTGTTTCAATTCTCTTGAAATTTGACATGTATATTTGGAGGATCATTGCCCTGAATTGTGCCACATTGCATGGATCCGATCCAGATTGACGATATGGCAACACTTTGAAGTTGGGAAATTTTAACATTGAAAATGCCATTAGGCGGAGGTCTGCGCTCTCTGAGTGATTTTCTAGCTTGTACTACTTCTAGGGCACATACCGTGACAGGGGAAGTTATATCCCTCAGCACCTGTTGACTTTCAAAATAAAATGACATTAACAAACACAATACATTACCGTTACATATATGCATTTTCATTCATCTAATAAATTGTATTAACAGTAAGGGGAACATGATTAAAGAACAAATAATTTTCGACCATATTTTATAACCATGTGTTATTGAAATTGCGAGGCAAACAAAATTTTCAGAAAGCTTTAGAATTTCCTAGTTTTCTGCATTAGTTGGTCATAAAATGTGATCTCATCTATAATTTAGTCACAAGTGTAAACAAATATAACCTAATACAACACAATTACAATGATTTATTACTTTACTGGAGACTTCCTATAGCCATCCATTCATATACTGGTAGAAAAACAAAAAAACCAACAAAAAACTAAAGACAACTAGAGTCAGAAATGTTCTTACTAATCAAAGGCTTAACTGACTGACTCAACCAACATCTGCTGTAGATGTATTGGAGGTACAGGTCTTCCATCCACCTTTATAATGTTAAGCATCACAAACCGCTGAAGACAATGACTCAGACATTTCTCAGTCACTGAGTCACTTCACGGCCTCAAGCAAGAATGTGTGATACCACTGATGAGTGACACCAAGTAATGGTACATAGGAAAGTGCAAGAAAAACCTAGCAGGAAGTCAATACACTAATAACTGTCCCGTACAAATTTGGGTAAGAAGATTGCCACTAATAGTACACCAGAAATCGAGCCTCTAAATAATCACTTCATAAAAGTCCCAATTAAAGGAAGGATTTCAGTCAATACAGGAAATGTCTTTGCAGAGTAAATGGTAGAACAGTTGAGGACAGCTCACTGAAGACCCTTTCACATTTCAGGTGTTCAGAGTCCTGACCAGCTCAAAACTAGCAAACAATTGTCACAGGCAGTCGAAGAAGTGGCAGGCGTAAATAAATTTGTTTTTATCGTTACTTAAAGAAACCTTTGATCATAATGACCTGTTGCAGTTACCCAGACTATGGACATATAATAATTGGTGCACATCAACAATATGTGAAAGAGTGAGATGCTTTGCCGGACGATCTATAAATGTGAGCATTAACTGAATAGATACAATATATGTTGAATAGACTTGCATGTCAGAGTCCCACGTGTATTGTTTCACTTTGACTGACCATGTCAGTTTCATCAAGAGGCAGCCGCATGGAATAGCACGGGTGGGAATTTGTGTGTCCGTGGGTGAATGTGGTTAACATTGTAAAGCACTTTGGGGCTGTTAAATAAGAAGAACGATAAATATGTGAAATCTATTTACCATTTAGGCTATTTGGTGTGCAACAGCAGTCAACAACGGTGTGCAGCTCAGACTAACCAGTCCTGATGGAGATCAAGGTTATCCTGGAGAGCTGGAGGTTTCTGTCTGCTACACCCTACTGGTAAACACTCCTGGTAATTATGTCTGTCTGGTATTGTGCCGATCAATTGGAATGTGCTTAGATCATTTGATTTCTGACTTTTTGGCCCATTAATGTGTTTTTAAAGCGCTCTATGAATAAAGCTGACTTGAAGTGAATATTATTTTACTTATTTTTTTCAGGGGAACACACTGACAGCTGAATACCGAGCCCGGTCTAGTAAAACCACACCTCTCAACCTCACCAACCACACCTACTTCAACTTGGCTGGACAGGTACGCACATTTCATCAGTTTGTGTTCTGACACAAGAAACTCATTTCTCTTGTTCTGAATGCCAATGACTTCAGGGTTTCTTTTTTGTATCGATTTAACCAAACATAATATATTATCCCATTTTCATTATTGTTTTCCTATCATTTGTTTACATAAGTTAATTAATTGAACATTTTTAAAAAGTGTGTTTCAATGAACACAAATATTGATTAATTTCTGATTTCACTGTAGTTTGAAGTGTAGATTTTTCTTGTTTTGTTCAACTTAAGATATATTTCAGAACAAACTAATTGTATTTTCTTTCACTATTGCTCTTAATTCTTTACAAACAAACAAAGTGACAGATCAGGGTGGTTCCGTTTTAATGGAATTTTGACATGGAAGTAATACCGTGAAATCAAACCATGCTCTTAATTTATTTCGAGTACTAGGTGGTTTTACAGGAATCTTCTGGTGTGTCTCTTCTCTGTGGCTTCAGGATGCAAAAGACATCTATGATCACGAAGTGTCCATCAGTGCTCCATCCTACCTACCTGTGGACGACACATTGATTCCCACAGGTGAAACTTTCATACCTCAAACACGTTGGTGACAGACTGAAATGGTACACACGATCATGTGAGAAAGTAATGTGATCCTTATTGTTGGCAATTAGGGATACTCCGATCAGGCTTTATGCTGCCAATCACCGATATCGATCACATGGATTGGCTGCAAAGTTTTAAATGTAGTTATGATGAGTACTACTGGCTCGATGATTTTGAAAAAAGGAACCATAAAATCACCATAATTTAGACAAAACATGTTTTTACTTTTTCAAGAGAAAAAAATACAAAAACCTGGCAGGCACAATTTTTTTTGTCTCCAGATGGTTCTCCGGATAACTCTCAAAATTAAATGGAATCTCGGTTGGGTCAAGACACATCTTCTGAAATTTTTTTTGTAAGATCCCGTCAGGAGTTTTTGTTTAATCCTTGTTTAAACCCTCGCAAAAACATAACCTCCTTGGCAGAGGTAAGCATTCAACTTTTATTTTTAAAGCGCTTAATCACATCAGCAGGCATTTCAAAGGGCTTTTACACAAAGAGAAGACATAGAACCCAACTGAACCCCTCCAAAGCACACAGAAGCACAATGCAACAGTGGCCAGAAAAAACTCCCTCATGAGGAAGAAAAGTTGTCAAAAACTAACAATTCAGGAAGAAAGCATGGGACGGACCCAAGACTCTGGAAGGGCAGCCGTCCGTCTTCACCAGTTGGGTGAAAATAAGAGATAGGAGAGAGAGAGGAGAAGAAAGGAGAGAGACAGAGAGAGGTCGACATGAGACTCTGACAGTGATCAGTAGAGTTCGGTACAGTGATCAGAAAGTCCTTGATGGGGACGGTCTGACGATGGTCTGATAACATTCTGGAGTGTAGGGTCATGGTTCTGAGGTGGGCCATTGTTCTGAGGTGGGCCATGGTTCTGAGGTGTGTTCACGGTCCTGGGGTTGGATCGCGGTCTTTCGGGTGGGGTCTTGTTTCCAGGATCATCATGACTGGGTCTGTAGTTTCTGGATTCTTCTCCTCTCGTGTCGCTCCCCACCTGTTGTTGAATCACAGATGATGGTAGCATCTTGAAGGTACAGTAATATACCAAAGAGAGAAACAGGATCCAAATGTAGATTAAAACTCCCTTTAACAGGAGAGTGAAAAACCCTCAGCAATCTAGGCCTATGGCAGCTTAGTTTAGTAGTCCTATTTTTATTTTTATCATATTTAATAATTCATTTTATTTTAGTTATACGTCTTGTTATAGGCTGAGGAAGAGGAAGGTTTTTAGTCTACTCTTGAATAAGCTAATGGTTTCTGCCCCTCGGACTGAGGCTGGAAGGTGGTTCCACAGTAAAGGAGCCATATAGCTGAAACTTCTGCCTCCTGTTCTACTCCAATGGACTTGACGGGTTACCAGCAGTCCTGCATCCTCAGAGCGAAGTGCTCGCGGAGGGTGGTACACTTCTAGGAGTTCCTCAATGTAGGACGGACCCTGTTGATGAAGAGTTTTATAGGTGATCAAAAGGATCTTAAACTGTATTCTGGATTTTATTGGAAGCCAATGTAAGGTTGGCAGCACTGGAGAGATGTGCTCTCTCCTTCCAGTGCGTTCAAAGTGCGTTTGCTTTGAACAGGAAAAATATATTGAACAGCATTTGCGCATTCTAAATGTCTGACTTGTTGAGAAGCTTTATGGGAAGATTATTTTTAATAAAGAGGAACATCTCTGCTTTTTCAGTCATGAGTCTATTCCCGTGTTCATCCACAATGTTGGATGCAACACTGAATAAGCGCTCACCCTCCGCACTTGTGCAGGATGCAGACAGACAGCTATTTACATCCCGGTAGCATGTAGCATGTAGCGGGGCTCCATGTGAGAGATTAGTCTCCCGTGTCATCTCCCTGAGCACCGGCTCCTCTCAGGGCTGTGTCCTGAGTCTGCTGCTAACCACAAGGTGAAGTTTCACCGACGACACAACAATAGTGGACCTCATCCGTGACAACAACGACATGGACTACAGAGAGGAGGTAAAACATCTGGTGAATGATGTAAAACCAACAACCTGGTCCTCAACGTAAAAAAAAAAAAACCAAGGAGATCATCATCGACTTCAGGAGGCACCAGCCCAGGCACACTACACTCCTCATTAATGGCACTGTAGTGGAGAGAGCAAGCAGCACAAAGTTCCTGGGGGTGCAGATAACAGACACTCTGACCTGGTCCCTTCACACCGGAGCTGTTGTAAAAAGAGCTCAGCAGCGCATGCACTTTTTGCGTGCACACCTCCCTCCTCCTATTCTCACCACCTTCTACAGAGGCACTATAGAGAGCCTACTGACCAACTGCATCTCTGCCTTCTCTGGAGCCTGCAGTGCTGCCGTCTGGAAGTCCCTGCAGAGAGTGGTGAGGATGGCTGAAAAAATCATCAGGACTCCACTTCCTCCCATCCAGGAGATCACAAAAATTCGCTGTCTGAATGTGGCTCAGAAAATCAGCAGAGACACCTCCCACCGCCACTATGGACTGTTTTTGCTGCTGGACTCTGGAAGGAGGTTCCGCAGCCTCCGTAGCAGAACCTCCAGGTTCAGCAACCGCTTCTTCACTCAGGTCAAAAGACTTTTGAATACAATAAAATAATCCCTTCATTCCTCCTCAAGCCCCCACAACTAGATTACCTCAATGGACTGTAAGAAAGACAATTTAACATACATCAAAAATGTGCAATATATTTATTTATCTGTATAGTACAAAATGACAGCATTGGTCCTGCTCGTCAAAATGGTCATGTTTTAGGGAATTTTCCCCCCGTGTTACATCGTCTTGTTCAGCAGGTTCTTGTAGCACTGCTGATCTACTCGCTTTGTCAATCAGAGTCACAGTTTAACCACAGTCACCGCGTGTTTGAGGTGTTACATCACTATTTATTTTGAGGACGAACCTCTCTTTTCCCATTGATTTCAATGAGAGGCAGGCGGTGGGAATGCGGCGTTACCAACTTTGACAGTTAATAAAAAGGGCTCCGCTCCATGATGTATAAAGGTGTTTGGAGAATTGACAGAGTAGGGTCTCCTCTGTCATTTCATTGTGTTTTGAAGCCGGGACGATATTCGTCCTCAGAGGAAATTGCTTTTCCGTGAGGGCCGTTTTGGGTGAAAATCTTATTTCGAAAGGCCAATTGCGGACTTCCTGTTGGATTTAGGTCAGGGTATTTAGGTATCAGTGCGTACTTTCTTAGAATCTATTGTGTCACATTCTTACATTTTAAGCGCTAATCAGAACTTTTTTGTCCAATCTATGAACAGGTGAGATCAGAGCTGTGGATGGTACTCTGTTTGACCTCAAAAAGCCAGTTCTTCTTGGCCCACGGCTGAAAGAAGGTCTGGGTCCAGGATTTGACCACAACTTCTGTTTATCAGCCCCCAAGGACACCTGGACAGAGAGACATGCTGCCCGGTGTGTCAGAAGTTACTTTCTCTTTCTTACAGTCACACAACAGCACACTAACCCTTTTTAAACACACGTGAAAAAAACCATTTCAGAGTCTGTCATCCAGCCAGTGGTCGTGTCTTAGAAGTTTCCACCAGCCAACCAGGAGTCCAGTTCTACACTGCCAACTTCCTGGATGGTTCTGTTGAAGGAAAGACTGGAGTGAGATATGGGAAGCACAGCTCCTTCTGCCTGGAGACACAGAACTGGCCTGATGCCGTCAATAAGGTATGTATGGAGGTGCCTGTGTTTAAAAGGAAGACTGCTATCACTGGTTTTACTAACTGTTGCAATATTTCTGATCATAACTTAATTTGTGTTCAAATAGTACACACAAATATAATAAAAAAAAAACAAATATTACATAAACAATAATATATAATACAGTATACTCCCCTACTCTTCACTAAAACTAGCCCTATCTCAGGTTCCGTTCCACGTTATGCTGACTTTTGGTTTTCATACAGGTGTACTTTTTTTCCCCCTTCTCTAAAAAGACAATGATTTGGCAGTGACTTGTGAAAACTCATTATTCACCACTTGAATTGGAGCAGAATCCATTTTAAAGTGGCTTGAAGGTGGTGAAAATGAATGAAAAGCTCCCCTGCAGTCCCTCTTTGGACATGGCGTCTATACTATCTAACCACAGAGCCTTTTCTGGCGATATGACTGGGCCCGCCATTTTGGACGTCCCCTGACTGTAAATAACACACCTAGAGACCTTTCTCTATCTCTCTCTCTTTTCCAGGTTTCATTCCCTGACTGTCTCCTTCGTCCTGAGGAGGAGTACCATCATATCACCCGCTTTACGTTCTCCACTGTCTGATCCAGTTTGTCTGTTGGGCTGAACAATGGAAAAATCCTATCTTCCAATACATTAAAGCGACATTTCTTTTTACTTTCTTACTAATTAATCATGTCCCATGTACATTTAAGACCACAATGGGTTTTCGTTCCCTGGTGTTTAATATGATACATATTAAACACATTTGCTGGTTATGAGGTCAGTGAAAAAAAATCCTGAATTTGTAACACTACAGAAATTGTGATTTTGAACAATGCTGTAATTATAAAGATAAACAGTGGCACCCTTAATAGTTTCTACTGGATATTGTAATTATAGACAATAATGATTAGTACATTTAATGACATGACACTTTTTTGTTAATCGAAATACTATTAAAACTGGATTAAATGAACCTTGTGCATGCATTTGTTCATCCATCCACCAGAGCGCCAGGTATGGTCAGATGTTTGTAAATATTTGCTATGCTAGTGTAGTTATTCACTATCCTGCTAATGTGAGGAATTCTGAGTCATGCTGTTGCAGTACATTTAGGGTGACAGTCATGTTGCCTCACAGTATGTGAAGTCAATGGGTTAGCCCTTTGATGGGTGACATGTGGTGCTCGGATCTTCTAGATACACTCCAGCATGGACTTTGTAACTACAGTGCTTGTATGTACTGGCTGAGTTTGTTGTGGAACCCTGAGTCTCAGTAACTTGAAAGTCAGTATACAACAGCAACACATCCAAGCGCCACCCTGAGCAGGGGAAAGTACTTCAGACAGACAGAGCAGCTGTTAATTCTTTACTGTCTCCTCCTGAAATCTGATTGTTGACTTGTCTCAGCTTTATGATCTTTAGCTGGGTGCTAATAACCCTGAGATGTTTGCGACATGGAAAGAGGAGGTTGCTGTTATGAGAGTGGTTTGGGTTGGGTTTGGTCTAATATGCAGCAGTTGGATTACAGCAGGTGTGCAGATTAATCAATCTGAGCCACCAAATCTCAGCTGTGACTTAAAATTGCTTTCATATTCAACCACAGCCGTGAAGTCAGACTGGTTAGCATGATCATAATCCTTTCAGTCTCATATAGCATTTGTGCCAAAGTGTGTTCCTTTGAGGACCGTGTGTTTCTGACAAGAACGTCAAAATCTCTGACTTCTACCTGCGGTTTCCTTTACCCAGGCTAAAATGTCTTTGGCGCCTTACTCTGATGTGAATTTTGTCATGGCAAAACAAGGCTTGTCATCTACAGAAATCACTGCACACATTTCTCACCAAGAGGACACAAATACCAGAGGAGGATGCTCTGAAGACAC
>OMNM01039490.1:0-14735 GCA_900302745.1 Parablennius parvicornis | reverse complement strand
AGCAATGTTAAAACAGAAACAGCGATAAACACACAAGAGTAAATATAAAAAACTGGAGAGAAGATAAAATATCAAGTCTTAAATATTAAGATTCAAGACGAGGAAGTACAAACAAAAGTATTTTCAAATAGACTCACACACAAACACGTATACACACACACACACACACGCACACACACATGTTCTATGGGCTAATGAAGCGATCCATCAATGCAAAGGGAGAACATGCAAACTCAGCATAGAATGCCCCCTAGCAATGACACAGTGGAATAGTTTTGTGCAGAATTAGAGAGTCCTGACTTACTTAGTCTGAAGGTCCTGCATTAAACACACCTGTACCTTCGGCTTGAGAGACGTGTGAACAGTCAGGGTTCTAGCTAAGTTCTTCAGATCTTCTCAGCAGCTGTCACATCCTCCACTGGACTTCAGTGACAAACTGAACTTCCTGTCAAGCTGTGTGGTGTCAAGAAAAAAGTATCTGAACCCTCTCCACCTCAGGCTCATGAATGAGCGGTGGATCACGAGGTCTCCTCTCCTCCCTCAGCGGCTTTATTAACTCATACGTCTTGTCCGTTTGGAGATTGTGCTCACGCCGTGACGCCTTTGCAGTTCAGATCCATGAAGCTGGACATTCTGATGAGTTCTGTGGTAAAACACTCGACCCAATTATGACCACCGTGACCCTCTGAGCAGTCCGGCAGGCCTGAGCGATCTCTCCGCTGGCACGCTGCAACTGATCCCAGGGACAGACTTCAGGCTTTAGTGCTGTAAGAAACAAGAAAATCAATGCTCTCACTGCAATTGAATGTTACGGCAGAAACATCGGTCACTTAAATGCTCCATTTACTGACTGGAAAGAATCCAAATCCTGAAGGACAAACAGAGTAAAACTATAATTCAAGTATAATCCATTAAAAATGAATTTCACCAACAGAACAAGCAATGGAGCGTAGCTTGGGATCATTTAGATCTTTTAAAGCGGCCTCTGTTTTCAATCCGCTAAGCTCTTATTTACAATTATATTTAAGACATGTTTAATGTATTTCAAAGCTCCTGAAAAAACAATTGGATTCAAATATGCATTCATAATCAGCATCAGCTGGTTGAGACATGTGTGTGTATGTGGTGGGGAAGGGTTGTAAAGACGCACATTATATTTACAACCAAATGAAGGCTGAGAGGAAAATAGAATAAAGCTCCCAACGGGATAATTACTCTTTTTCTTTTATCTCCTTCTATCTTTGTCTTGTTATGTTCACTTTAATTATATATGTGCTGTTTGTTTTGAAAAAAAAAAAGAGAAAATCGATAAAAACTACAATGAGGGTGATTTTGGAAGAAGTTGGAGTCCCTGCAGAAATACTAACATTTAGGTGAAGCATGCAAACACCACACAGAATGAGCTCACTACTATGATACTGTGCAGTGGGGAAACAATGTAAAAATGATTAGATGATAATAATAGCTTTCACATAATAAAGAGAAAGAATCCATTATTAGAACCAAATGAAGAACTGAAAATTGCATGCGATGAAAAGGTAAAGCTGCATGAGAGCATTATAGTAGAAGAGAAAATACTTAACTGATCCCAGAGATAAATTCTTTTAACATAAAAATACAGAAAATCCAACAAAGACTAAACATAATCTGGCATGTATAGAAAAAGATTGTTAAGATACATAATGATCTGAGATCAAATAAATCGGGCATTCTTTTTTTTTTTGTCTTCTTGTTGCAGTTTTTACTCCATTTACTGCTCTGCTGCATTGCACCAATCCCATCAAAACAAATTCTCCATATTGTGTAAACTATACCGGGTAATAAACAAGATTTAGATTCAGATTCAGATTCTATAAAAGAGCACTTTGTCCAAACCTAAGTTTGGACCTCAAATGACGCAGGACAAAGATCGGTGTCACTGTTGTTTTATTACAGGACAAAACAGAGGAAGACACATCATGCATACACATCTTTAATAAAACTATACCAATTTAAAGCCACTAATAAACAGTCATGTCATTGGATTCTAATCAGCTCAAACAAAATTAGTTTGAGAAATGCTTAGAAATACATTTTAGTAGATCTTCTTAATGAAAAGAAAGCCTCTGCAAAATACATGTAACTACTCCCACACAGGAATTTGTATTTCTTTTGAAATACTTCCTTGTTCTCCATCTATGAGGACATCCATGTATTTGCTAAACTATTAGGCTGATTCCAAATTGAAGTAATTAGCACTGATATAATTGCTTTTGGACACTGTGCCTTGAATTATCACTAATCAGCTGCTAAATTGCTAATTAGCAGCAGTGTGTTTCTGCTGCACAGCAAATTGTTCCACCAGGCTATTTGTACTTTTCTGTTTCTAGTAAAGCTGCGGTCTTTCTGCAGTCCTCTGTTCGGATGATTCGAAGGAAGACCTGTAAAACCGAGGGCCACGCCAGGCTTTGCCAGGGCACTGCTGATGTCTTCGTCTGTAGTGAGGAGAGCTGCGGCTGAACCGGTCCAGCACGTCATAAATGATGGTACACTCTGCCTGGAGATAACAATTTCTTCTTCTGGGTTACCTGAGGTGAAGAAGTCATACAATAAGAGCTTGCAGTGTTGCCATGGTGACAGGCTGCTGTTGCTGATACGGAACAGTCTCGGATGTATAAAGAATTTCTCTCTAGCATTAATAAAGAGTTTCTATTGTATTCTATTCTATTCTATTCTATAGAAATATATATCTTCAGATGGAAATATGCCATCATACTATTGTTGCATTTTTCAGCAAGCATTTTCACGACGATCCTCCACAAAATCAATTCATCCTCTTGTTTTGTCTCAGATAAAAGCCTTTCTGACACTTTATGAATCCCCTTTTCAAGATTAAGCTACTTCACACAATGTAAATAGTTGATTTTACTGACGTTTGAAAGCATGAACAGAATGTAGAATTTACATTTTGGAGGATTTTAAATATGTGGGTGTGTAAATAGATGACCCGCTGGACTGGGTGAAAAACATTGAAGCCCCATACAGGAAGTGCCAAGCGCAAGACATGGCTTTGGGAATTTGCACCCTCGACCCCCATCAGCTCCCCTGAACGCCGTAATATGGCTGCATCTCCGCATCCTCGAAAATGGCAAATGGACTTCATTTATATAGCCCCTTTCAACTTTTTGAGAAGCCCCAAAGCGCTTTACACTATCAATCAAATTCACCCATTCACACACCGATGGAGGCTGCAGCCACGCAAAGCACTGCCACTCCAAAGGGAGCAGTTTGGAGTTCAATGTCTTGCTCCAGGACACCTCAGCATGTGGACAGGTGGACATGGGAATTGAACCTGCAACCTTTCGGTTGGGAGACGACCAATATGGATAGAAATAAGTCAATGAGCAAAAAAGGAATCCCCCCAACGATAATACAGTATGTTTAATTTAGTAAGTTAGTATAGCGTGTACATATGACTGTTAATTTTTATCCTGTCTTATTTTATGTTCAACTTCTTTTAATTCTGTATGAAGCAACGCTACAGAATTTCCGTCTGAGATTAATAGATATTGAAATAATTCTATCGTATTGATTAATTGTTATATTTTATAGATATTTTTTCATTTTGAAATCTAAGACATTAAACAGTCTGTCAGCAGTCTGTCATTTTAGACTCAACTCTGCCCCCATGTGGTCAATCTGCAGAATACATCCAAATTGTACCCATAATGCAATACGACAAAATAGACATGTTCATTATCTTCGCTATGGGGGGGGATGTTAAAATGTCAAAACGAATACAGTACTGCTCCAATCTATTTTTATCTTTTGCTGGTTAATAATTTGAAAGTATCCATGTAAAATAACGCAATGTTATTATTATTTATCCCGGACGTGGTCTGAATTACTGCTCCTTCGTTTCGTGGTCAGAGATAGACTCTCCTCTGAAATGGTTTCTTCCGTTGTGACTCCGGGCTCTTCCTTTTCCCACTGAAGTAGCAGCCATGAGGTAGGAGTGTAGTAACTGGCTTAATGAAACCCAACATTTTACTGTGAAAATGCACATCTGTGGACCTCGTTTCACATCACGAAGACACACAAAGTCATCCCCAAGCAGTGCATACGGTTTCACCACCGATCTAGTGTTAAAAGTCCCATGTTCAATTGCTCTTGTGTTCCGCACGATGTAGTAGAGGAGAGAGGCCATGTTGTTAGCTGTGCGGCTAACAAGCACTTAGCTTCTTATTCTCCTTAACGACACGTGGGATATATATATATATATTTTTCTACCATGATAAGGATGCTTAGGCGAAGAGCGTGTCAAATTATGACCGGGTATCTGTGTGTGCGTCCTGCAGCATGCTCAGGCTCCAGAAGAGGCTGGCCTCCAGCGTCCTGCGCTGCGGGAAGAAGAAGGTCTGGCTGGACCCGAACGAGACCAACGAGATCGCCAACGCCAACTCCCGTGAGTCCAGCAACAAGTCCTCCAACTGGCCCTCCTGGGGTCTGGACATCAGAGACCTGGTCAAAGCTAAACACGGGCTGAAACGAGCTTAAAGTGACTGGTGCTCTCAGTGATGTCTAAATGTCATAGCACCAGATCTGAGGAACATGACATTTCTACATTCATCTAACCTCAAAAGACATTATTTGAATCCAGTATGTTCTAGAAAAAAAAGTATCACATTGTCTCCAGTTGAAAGTTATCGGTTATATTTCTGACTCAACCAAGTAAAACTGAAAACAATATCAATGCATTACACATAACAACAATAGCAGTTCGCACATCACTTTAATATTACTGACGGAAAAAGAGCCAGTTTCAGTTGTCGGTGTACATCTCTAACACTTTGTCAAAAACTTTCTGAAGGAAATTCATTACACTCAGACAAACACGTATTTCCAGCATTTATATTTTGCGAAAGATAGCCGGATTCGTTGACATCTCAGTGTAACGGAACCACTCAAAGCAACATCCAGTTTGTGCAGTTCTCATCTTTTTTTGGGCTAAATAGGTCAGATGATGAGGTTTTCGCTGGAGTTCTCTGAAGATGACATCGGTCAGCAAACCCAAAACACAGTTTGATGGCTACAGATTCGAGTTGGTTTGTAAACATACCAACTTTGGTGTGATCAGTTTTGTCAGCTGCAGTTCAGAAATGTGTATTAATGGTCTTGTTTTTGTGTGTTGGTTTATTCTCTGCAGAAGTGATGCACTTAATGGGGAGTGTATTTGAAAAGATTTTTCTGGTCGAGTACCTTTAAGTGTCAGTAATTGAAGCAATCCAGGGCACTATATGACCGTGTTTTGACGCCAAAGGATTCTCTTTCTGTCGCAGAATACCTTATTTTGAGATCGCTACGTTTAATTGTTCTTTTAATCAAGGTGTCAAATTCTGTTCAGAGGCCCCATCGGCTCCAAGCTGATCCCAAATGATGGCACAATACCGAGGGATGCTTAATATATCAGCCGTCACATCAGAATTGGACTACATGAGTTCATATTTCAGTTGTTTCTTTGTGTTTTGTTTTTTAAATAGCGATATCAGTCTGACAAAACAAAAGTGAACCATTCTAAATATTGGTGTGTGTGTGTGTTAAATGACGTCTCTTGTGTGGCGCTTCTTCTTTGTCCAAAAAGCACACTTGTATTGTGACATGCACCTTTTGCATGATGCGTGTACCAGCAATATGAATATAGACGTCGGAGACATTTTCATATCAGCGCGTGCTTTGAGGCCTCGGTCTTCTACGTTTCTAGTTATTCTTTAAGATCAACACCATATTCATCCAGCCACGGTGCTGAAATAGTGCAACAGGTTAGGGACATTTCAGTCATTTTTTGTTTTTTTTTTTACACTTTGGAAGCTCGTCAGATTGTATCTAGATTTTTCTAAATTAGACATAATGGAGTGTTGATGAGCTCAGAGTCATTCATACTCACAAAACGAGATAGATGGTAAATGAATATCACTTATTCAGTGTTTTTCCACTTCTCGAGCAGTCCCCAAATCGCTTCACATTGTTGGTCACGTTCACCCATCCACACACACATACAAGGTGCTCAATCCCTCCATTGCTGCAGGACAGTTTCTCTGCATTGTGCAGCAACTGAACAACTTGTTTGAAGGTTTTGTGTAGAAACCTGCTTATCTTGTGTCCTTATTCATGCGAGCACGCAAACAAAAAGTAAAACTGTATCAGTTGAGTCTCTTTATACTTATACAACACTAAAAAGATTAACTGGACTTTCGCTTTTCCATTTGTTTCAAACTTCTTAACAAAACCAGCACAGTCTTGAGTCTACAGCTCAGGAAAACATGCAATTAAACTACATTATCTCTTTTTATTTTACATCTTTTTGCTGACCACATCTTTTTTTTTTCCCCACCTGTTGAAGCCGAGTCGACTCTAGATTTAGGTTTTATTCACAGTAAGCTCTTTTGTTCTTTTTTAAAAACCCTTCATGTAACATTTTGTGCTTCTGGTTTTCAGGCCAGCAGATCCGTAAACTAGTGAAGGATGGTCTGATCATTCGCAAGCCCGTTACGGTTCACTCCCGGGCCCGCTGCCGCAAGAACACGCTGGCACGTCGCAAGGGAAGACACATGGGAGCCGGTATGTGGAAAGTGGTCGGAAATAATCAACCAGTGGCTCCGTTTGAAGATCAGGAGAAGAACGAGTGATGTCTTTTAATCTCCGTGCCTTTGACTCCCGTGTGTAGGTAAGAGGAAGGGTACAGCCAACGCCCGCATGCCAGAGAAGCTGTCCTGGATGCGTCGTATGCGAATCCTGCGTCGTCTGCTGCGCCGCTACAGGGAGGCCAAGAAGATCGACAGGCACATGTAGGTTCAGGACCTCGTCAGTGACGGGTTTTCATTAAAGAAATATAGAAAAGGTGGTAAGCTGAAGATTTAGTCAGTGTTTTGTCTTATTGACTGTTCTTGAATTTTCCATGTTTTGTGTCTGTATTGATTCCCCGCTCTGCTCCGGTCCAGGTACCACAGCCTCTACCTGAGAGCCAAGGGTAACGTGTTCAAGAACAAGCGCATCCTCATGGAGCACATTCACAAGCTGAAGGCCGACAAAGCCCGCAAGAAGCTGCTGGCGTAAGTATTGGTGCCGACAGCGCTGCTGAATTCAGACTCATTCTTATTTCGTGTTCTGAAGCATGCAGCGATCACAACAAAGAGCATTTGACCTCACCTGGCGGACAATTAGCAATCAGTTTCATCGTTAATTACGCCAAAGTTCACGGTCGATCTAGTTGTATAAATTTTCCTGACACCGTATGGTGACTGTCCCGCAGCGATCAGGCCGAGGCTCGCCGCTCCAAGACGAAGGAGGCCCGCAAGCGCAGAGAGGAGCGTCTCGCCGCAAAGAAGGAGGAGATCATCAAGAACCTCTCCAAGGAGGAGGAGACGACCAAAAAGTGATGTGGCTCTCTGTGCCACTCTGCCTGACTCTGCCACCGGTCACGTGATCACAATAAAAGTGTACATAAAACTCCTGTGGCTGTCCTGCACTTTTTTCTTTTCTTTTCTTTTTTTTAACACATTTTCAGGTTTGCAGGTTTCTGAAAGGCGTCCAAACTTAAACTATATTATCTCTACTGCGGCTGTTGCTGCTGCTTGTAGCCTTTCATGGGGGAGAGTATTAAAGATCTCTCTTTACCAGATGGTAATAGTCGGTGGGAGCGTTTTGATTCAGTATTGGAAGTTTACACTTCGAGCAACTAAAATGAGTTTATCAAACAGCTTATAATGTGATGTGGAGAGATGTAGGTGTCTAGATGGGAGGCCTAGGAGGAGAACACCACCTTAATTAATTTTCTTTTTGAATATCCCACTGATTTCTTTTGAAATTAGTGACCAAAATCTCAAAACGAATTTGCATTTCCAGAAGTAGTGGAAATACATAACTTTTCCCATTTCCTTTTTTCATTTTCTGCATAGCAGTCTTTAAAAAAATGTGAAGCAATATTTTCAAACAGATTTTCATGGTTGAAAATAAAACAGGAAGGACTTTAAATATTTCTGCTTATGTGCAATGTTTCAGATTTCCTTGATATTCTTCAATGGGTGTACTATGATAAACTATGTCAAATTAAACACTGGCAGAATTACTATTGTCTAATATGTGATACACAGATTAAGATCCCACTGGAGGCTCTGATTGCAGCTTATGATGACATTCTTTATTTTCATTTACAGTTCTACTGTTAAACATTCACATACATCAAATCCTCACTGTTGTCATATTTTCCAGCACGTAGTACTTTCACCAGTCTTCTCTGTCTAGGTCATTACAACATATCACAAAATCTTTCCTGGCCAATGCATTAATTATCACTGAAAAGACCTCTTTCAGATTGTTCTCCATAAACAGGTGGAATAAATTCACTGCACCCAAACAGGGTTTTAATTCATCCCTGCTGTAAATGAGACAAAGCTCCATTTTAAGTTT
This sequence comes from Parablennius parvicornis, assembly GCA_900302745.1. NCBI lineage: Eukaryota > Metazoa > Chordata > Actinopteri > Blenniiformes > Blenniidae > Parablennius > Parablennius parvicornis. The sequence goes on along the minus strand of OMNM01039490.1, from coordinate 6,290 downwards.
GCTTCCATGAAGCTCTGGATAGAAACACCCAGTCCAGGTTCAATGGAGTGGAGGTGGAAGAATCTAAGAACCTTGAGGCTTTCCTGCTTTGTCTCACTGGAGGGGAGGGAGATCTGGAACAAGTGAAGCAAAAGCTGCTGATTCACGCAACTCATAGACACTGAAACATTCATACTTGATTTTTTATTTACCATAATTCATTAATTTCAGACATACAGTATTGTCAAAACACAGAAATGATATTTACTTAAAAATAATATAAATGCAACACTTTTTTTTTTTGCTTCCATTTTTCTGAGCTAAACTCAATCTGTGTTAGCGAGCACTTCTCCTTTGCAGAGATTATCCATCCCACCTCACATCGTGAATATTGCTCAGGTGTGCCTTAGGGTGGCGACAATAAAAGGTAACTCTGAAATGTACAGTTTTGCTTTATTGCGGGAGTCTGGGAGGGCCACAGATGGGCAAGTTTTGAGAGGGCGTGCAATAGGTATACTGACTGCAGGAATGTCCACCGGAGCTGTTGACCCCTTCTAGGGACCTGAAGGGGTAAAAAACAACTTTTGCGGGATCTCGCAAAACGGAGCACTGGGCTCCGGAGGAGGAAACGAAACCCCATCCATTGCGGCGCATTGGTGAGAATCACGGTGGAGACATGGAGGAAGATTTGCAACAATATCTGCTGTCAAGATTCCTCCAGTGGATATCCTGTGCATGCAAGGAGATAAGGTGGGTAGAACTCAGTGATGCATCAGAGACTTAGAGGCTCACTTGAAATGTGATAAAAAACCATAATGGCATTATGCAGCTATTTTAGTAGCTCCCAAATATGAAAATTGAGCTACCTTTCATTTATTGTCAACTCTTTTAAGGTTTTGACAAAGTACAAGCATCCATAAAGACTTTTCATTTTCCTGTTCTTTTTAAACTTTTCCTGTTTTTTTGTTGTGTTTTTTGCATGTGTGTTGTTTTAGCAGAAAAATGGTCAGAATTTCTTGTTGTATGCAAATCCTGCAACAACAAATCACACAGGCTTCCAACGTCTGTGAAGCTGCACTGTAAAGGAAGCTCAACGCTGCACTTCATTATCTCTACTGTTTTTACAGAAACCATCTGTTCTGGGTTCAGTCTGCCGAGCGAACCTGTAACAGTGACACCTGGCACAGCCTGTAGTTCTGTCACAGCCTCCCGCCACGGTCACAGGCCGCTGAGTTGGAGTTTGGAAGTTGGAGTTTGGAAGTTGGAGTTTGGAAGTTGAAATAGCCGGCTCCCTGAAAAGAGCTGAATTTCCCATCACTACTCTGTAGCCACCAAATACCTTTTGTTTTTTTTGGACAATAAAGCCTCCAGGACATCATGGAGGACTGAGAGACATTGTTCAGGATGGAGCTCAGTTTGGACCGGATCCTCCTCTGAGACTTCCAGTGTAGAGTCCATCTCCACCTCCACCACGTCACTGGTCCTTCTGATGAGTTTGTTGAGCGGGTTGATGTTGGCCACCCTCAGTCTGATGCCGCAGCATTCAACTTCATAGAGAATAGTGCTCACGACCAAAGACTCATAGAAGACCTTCAACACGGTGTGACAGATGTTGAAGGACCTCGGTCAAATTAAAACGTAAAGACGTTTTAGGTCTTCTTGTAAAGGTCTTTGGTGTTTGTCACCCAGTCAGTTACTGTTAATATGGACCCCAGGTCCTGATACTCCTCCATAATGTCCACACTGGTCCCCTGGATGGAGAATGGGACGCAGACACCCTGTTCCTCCTCAGGTCCAACACCGGGTCCTCGGTTCTTTGTCACATTGAGCTGCAGATAGTTTTGCTCACATCAAGCGACAAAGTTCTCCTCACTTGCGCTGCACTCGGTCTCATCACCCCGATGATACATCCACACTGGGTGCAGTGTGTTTGTTTGCTTCCTCCTGCGAGGAGCTGACCTCCTCTTCTTCACTGAGGACGTGTCTCAGTGACAGAAACATTAGGTGAAGATCATCTCTTTAGTAGCTGTTTCTTCACACTGCAGCTGAAACATTTGAACACTTGCTTTTATTTTGTCAGCTTATCTACATCACACACTTCATGGAATGTGAGGGTGTGATTTCTGATAAAAAAAAAATATGGGAGGAGCAGCTGTGTTCAGGTGATCTGAGTTTGACTCCAATGACGAAACCATGAAGCAACGAGTCACTGCACTGTTCAGACTCCAACTGTCAGTCAACTTTGTCGGACAAAATAAACCAGGTGAGTGTTTGTCCAACTTTTATCATAACCTCAAAGTGTGATCCAATTTTTCCTCTGTGGGAGTCAAAAGAAATGGTATTTTATTTCCACAAAACCAGAGTGAGAGATGTCGTGCTCAACCTAACATTCAGTTCTAGTATTGTAGAACAAGATTACAAGTTCAAACCCTCTTTGAGAAGTCATATATTACTCTTCAAAATCGTGATTATTTTTTGGAGAAATTTAACACATTGAAGTTCTTTTGTAAAAAACAGGAACTGAAATTATTATACTCTAAGAACCTTTTCACCGTGTATGTGTGTGTGTGTGTGTGTTGAACAGGTTTGTCCTGATTCATTCTGCCTGTCTCAACATGTGTGATGTGGATGAAGAGGATGACAGATCAGTCAGTGGACAGGTAGGAGAAAAGAGAAGTCAGATTGTCCTTCAGAGTCGACACACAGAATCCACAAACGCAGCTAACAAAACAAAAACTCCTCCACCTGGTGACAGTTCTCCAACCATCTGGAGAGTTCTTGCTGGACTGTGCTCCAGAGCCTCCTTGAGGCCTCCTGAAAGTCTTTCTCCATGGCCTCATTGAACTCCTCTCATGTCACACATGTTTCTTCAGCAACTGCTACAAGTGCAGTCCTTTCAGCCACCGATACCTGTCTGCTCAGTGCCAACAGCCCTGAAGGTCTCCTTTTTCAGCTTGATAGCTTGCCAGACCTCTGGTGTTCAACATCATGTCCTTGAGTTGCCGCTGTGACAGGCACAAACAAGCTCCTGGTCACTGCTGATCGTAGCCACTTCCACTTCCAACCTCCTCTGGTACATGGGAGAAATTCACACGGGGGTGGAAGTGGAAATCATTTCACCCAGAGTCCTCTGCTGGCCTTTCCCAGCATACCTTCACCATGTGCTTGGTTCTGTCAGCTCTCTTTTCACCTGAGAGACCAGAACATGCAGTCTCAGGTCAGGTGGAATAACAAGTTGATCTTTGACCTGAGACCCAAGGAGCTTTGATACTATACACACTGATCATCATATCTGTTTGAACGTGGTGTTTGTTACTGACAGTTTATGACAAGCACAGAAGTCCAATAAAAACTCGCTGCTGGGTTCAGATGGGACAGGCCTTTCCTCCCAATCACCTCCTTCCAGGTTACCCAGTCATTGCCAATGTGAACGTTGAAGTTGTCCAGAGAGACAAACCAAAAAAAGTGAGCAGCGGTTTTTGTTTGTTTGGTTTTCATTTATCTCCAAAATGTATGTGTGTGTGTTTGTAGAGATCAAAAGCTCAGACACACAGCAGGATCTTCAGTATCCAGCAGGTTGTCTATGAAGAGTGATCGGTCCAAACGCAATCCACCAGTCTTCAGTGGTGAATCTGGACGTTCAGTCACAAAGTAAGAAACTCTTTGTTTCCTTTTATGATTGGTTTCAGCCTGGACAGACGCTTCTGTGATAGACCATGGAAAAAAACACTCGTGTCTAACTGGAAAGCGTCTATCTAAAGTGACAGCTCATGATTAGTTCTGTACTGTTTTATTTGCAAAATCAGCAACAATATATGATTTTATTTCCACCCACTTGTTCCCACGCTGGTTTGGTGGTTTTTTGATTGGCAACATAAATTCAATGTTTGAAATCTTTTGTTGTTATGATTGTAACAATGTTGTAACAATTGTTTCCAGTCATAAAAATTGTATTTTTTTTCAAAACAAAGTACAAAATGAAAAAAAATACTGTTAACTTTTGCATTCTTGAATAAAAAAAAGTTTTAAAAAGCATGTAGCAAATGAATAAATGATGACAGCACAATGACCAATGAATGTAATGCTTTTAATTATAAAATAAACAATAAAAAAACATGTACTTGCATGTGCTGTTGAATGGGTAAATGCATGATGTTAGTGCATGCAACCAAGTAGCTCAGTCAAACAAAGCAACGATTTGTATAGAAAAAGTACGTTAACGGCCTTTCACTATATTTTTATAAAGTGTTTTCAAACATTTAAAACTCTCAAGTTAGACTTAACAGACACAGATGTTTTACACACACACAGTCCTAACCAACATTTAAATATCAATGTGGGCCTTCCAGAGGTGGCAACTCGAATATCAAAAAAAAAAAAACCTTGCCTACAGACTGTGGAGCGGAAAAAAAATGATATGTAGTATAGTATAATATGTGGTAGAGGTCTGCTGGGCCACTGTTGGCTTAATTTTTAAAATTTTTGCAATTATATTATGAAAAAGGGTCTTTAAATACATTTTTGTAGGTGACTTTTGTTTTGTCAATGTAATCAGAAACACCGGGCCACTGTTAGTGGTTTACAGCGATAGACCAGATAGGGTAAGAAAAATGTGTGTGTGTGTGTGTGTGTGCGTGTGTGTGTGTGTGTGTGTGTGTGTGTTTGTAGAGGTCAAAAGCTCAGACACACAGCAGGATCTTCAGTATCTAGCAGGTTGTCTATGAAGAGTGATCGGTCCAAACGCAATCCACCAGTCTTCAGTGGTGAATCTGGACGTTCAGTCACAAAGTAAGAAACTCCTTGTTTTTCTTCTATTTCCTCACAACCAGAGTGAGAGTTGTTGAGCTCACTCTAACAGTCAGTTCCAGTGTTTTGAAGCAGTGTGAGAGTTGAAGCTGGATCTTTGTGTCTTTGTTGTGTGTTGTGTTGCTCACAGTAAATGTTGCTTGGTGTCCACAGAGAGAAGAAGAGGAGTAATGAGAAGCAGCAGGTGTCCTGTTGTGCTTTGTGTCATGACGTCCTGAAGGACCCGGTTTGGTGGAGCTGTGGACACCAGGTCTGCAGACAGTGCAGCAGCTCACACTGGGACCAGGGTTCTTCATCAGGAGCCTCCTGCTGTCCTCAGTGTGCAGAAAGATCCAGAAGCAGAGCTGCACCAAGTAAGAGTGGACATGAGACTGCTGAGGGACTCGTCTGTCTTCACTGGACTTGTTGTCTTGTAGAGACATGAGAAGCTTGTTGTTTGTGGGCAGTTTGATTGTTGTTGTTGTCTTTGAGCAGGTGCTGGTCTGCAGAAGGTTCTAGAAAAACATAAGAAGAGTCTGAGGAGAAGATGTGAACGTGTGACTGAAGGAAGTGATGAAGCAGGAGGAGGAACCCTCCTCAACAGGATCTACACTGAGCTCCACATCACAGAGGGACACAGTGAGGAGCTTCAGAGGGAACCTGAGCTGATGCAGCTGGAGACAGCTTCCAGGAAGAAGAGCCTCCATGACACTGCCATCAGGTGTCAGGAAATCTTCAAAGCCTCAGCTGAGCAGCGCAGACACATCCGAGTGGTTCTGACCAGCGGCGTGGCCGGCAGTGGGAAAACCTTCTCGGTGCACAAGTTCACTCTGGACTGGGCCGAGGGCCTGGAGAACCAGGACGTCAGTGTGCTGGTGGTGCTCTCCTTCAGGGAGCTGAATCTGATCAGAGAGCAGCCGTACAGTCTTCTCATGTTGCTCCATGTTTTCCATCCAGCCTCCAGAAGGTGACAGCAGAGGAGCTGGCTGTCTGCAGGCTGCTCTTCATCTTTGACGGCCTGGATGAAAGCAGACTTCTCTGGACTTCAGCAGCACCCAGCTGGTGGTGGACGTCTCACACAGTCTTCAGTCGCCTGCTGCTCACAAACCTCATCCGGGGGAATCTGCTGCCCTCGGCTCAGGTCTGGATCACTTCCCGACCCGCGGCAGCCAATCAGATCCCTCCGTCATGTGTGGACAGACTGACGGAAGTCGAGGCTTCACTGACGCCCAGAAGGAGGAGTACTTCAGGAGGAGACTGAGTGATGAGGAGCTGAGCAGCAGAATCATCTCCCACATCCAGACTCCAGGAGCCTCCACATCATGTGTGGAATCCCAGTCTTCTGCTGGATCACTGCCACAGTTCTGGAGCACATGTTGACCACAGAGCAGAGAGGAGAGCTGCCCCAGACCCTGACTGACATGTACTCCCACTTTGTGCTGGTTCAGACACACAGGAAGAAGATCAAGTACCATGAAGGACATGAGACGGATCCACAGGAGCTGACGGAAGCTGACAGGGAGGTT
>OMNM01039489.1:0-13429 GCA_900302745.1 Parablennius parvicornis | reverse complement strand
GGCATTGTTTGGTTGGTAGAGCAGTTGTCTCCCATTTGGAAGGTTGCAGGTCCGTTTCCCATCTCCACCTCTCCACATGCCTAAGTGCCCTTGAGCAAGACATTGAACTCCCAATTGCTCCCAATGGACTGCCAGCGTCTCGCATGGCCACAGCCTTCATTGGTGTGTGAATGTGTGTTTTAATGGGTGAATGTAATTAATGATGTAAAGCACTGTGGGACTATATAGTGTTGAAAAAAACTATGTAAGTGAACTCCATTCACCATATTAAAATAAGACTCACAAATGGCCACACGGTGCCGCTGTGGTTGGCGCTCTCATTAACCACAGTGCTAACCAAATCCTGGGGCCTTTCTGTGCGGAGTTTGCATGTTCTCTCTGTGTGTGTGTGTGTGTGTGGGTTTCCTCTCACAGTTCCTGTGCAAGACCCTCGTTCCTTTCCAGCTCCACCCTGAGTGCTGCTCTGTGTGGCTGCTACTGAGGGGGTTATTCGGACAAAACTGCCCCAAGGGAATCAGTTCAGTTTGTAAAATAAATGTAAAAAAAGGTTAGACACCTCGAAACATAATCGTAAATGCTGTTAAACACGTTTGTCAGGAAAGCTACAGATTTTTGGGGGTTTTTAACTTCTGTTATTAGCAGCAACAAGGGACACGAGGTAACAGGAAAGCCCCTTAAAATAAAACATTGGAAAGCTCTTCTCCACGAGACGGGGCTGGAGTAGGCATGGACAGACACAGACGCAGAAACAGCCTGTTCTCAGTAGAGGTCTGTAGAGGGACTTTTAGACCGGCTGAAATTCAGGACCAAGGCTGGATTTGGCGAGATACAGTTTGAATGCCATGTTGCGCCACCGTGTGGCCTTTTGTGAGTCTTATTTTAATGTGGTGAATGGATTTCACTTACATAGTTTTTTTCAACACTATATAGTCCCACAGCGCTTTACATCATTAATTACATTCACGCATTAAAACACACATTCACACACCGATGAAGGCTGTGGCCATGCGAGACGCTGGCAGTCCATTGGGAGCAATTTGGGGTTCAATGTCTTGCTCAAGGGCACTTAGGCATGTGGAGAGGTGAAGACGGGAAATGGACCTGCAACCTTCCAAATAGGAGACGACTGCTCTACCAACCTTTGACACTTACGTGACATTGTTGAAAAACTATATAATATGGGACCTTTAACTTAGCTGCTATAAATGAGATAAATATTGCAGTAGACAGGCTTGAATTTAACTTTTTGCTTTCTCTCACAGTGATCAAAACTCTACTTAAAGACTTTATGGCACTCAGTGTTGAAACAGTTCATGTCAAAGTGGTGCCTTCCTCTGCTGGCGTGGTTATATGGAGATAGTTATAACTGTGAATGCTGTTCTTACTGCAGTTTTGGATAATGTTCCAAGTGAAACTTTGCTTTCTGACTATTTTCTGAAATCCTTCAAACTTTCCTGGCAGATTTAAGGAGCACCAACGTCTCTGAGCGGTTATCTCCTGTGAACAGCTTCCTCTGGTAAATGGTATGTCAGAGTTACGGCTCTGCTGGATGTCCAGCCTCCTGAAATCACTGCAGGACTTCACGAACTGGCCTCAGCGGAGCAATACTGGTGGAGTTCATCATGAGAAGTTGATCAATACTTGTCAGGAAGAATTTCATTTGATTTTTGTATTTGGTTTGACAAATGGCACTTCGATTTCCCCCCAAAAAACAAATAACTGAAATCCTCCACATGTTTTCAAATGTTTTATGAGATGAGGAGAGAAATGTAAAAAAATGTTTTCATTGATTTGAAAAGCAGTATTCATCTTTGTAGTGTTAAACATTCTTGTAGGTCCAACATCATTGACTGATTAGATGGGAAATTCAGTTTTTTCCTCCCAAATGAGATTCTGCATCGTTTGCAACTTCATATTGCAATTGTTTGGAACATTTTAGATCCTTTCTTAAGATATGAATAGATTAGACCAAAATGATTGAACGAGAATTGTATTGACAGAAAGAAAGTTAGAAATCTTTACAGCTGAATACATTCCTACTTATTTTCATTTTTAACATGGATTACTTGCATATAAGCGTAAAAGGAGGAGATTCTTCTCTTGCACATGGCCTCTTTCAATAATATTTACTCACTGACTCACTCTCATCTCATTGACACATTCATAGAACAGCATGTTTGGCTTTAAGATCAGGTTGGATGCAGCTACTATTTGTTTTGGCAGTGCCAAAAATCATGAGGGACATTGCTTGTGGATTATATTTGCAAAGAAATACTTTTTTTTTATCACAGTCAAAAGGTTTTTGGTGATTTTTATTTCGAGCCACAACTCATTTAATCTTACTCTTGAAATAACTTTCCCTTTAAGGATATTCTTGATGCTATTGAGTAGTCTTTTTAAATCCTGGTTGCAATGTCAAGTGTTGAATCAACCACATATTTTAAATACATTCAATCAAGAGGAATGCAAAGCTTTTTAATGCTTTTTGATACTTGATTGTATTTATAGATTCAACAGTGCCAAAGTACTGTAGACTTTAATACCGTTGTGAGCGATGTGGGAGTTTGGGCCCCTTTGCCATAACGATGTTTCAAGTGAAAACGCATAATTTCTGTGTTTTCGTTTTCAAAATCTTGTGTTTGCAATGTTTTGAAACTGATGTATGTTTATACAAAAACAGAATAAAAGCTGAAAACGATTGTAGTTAGCATGTTGGACCACGGGTTGGTGCTGTTGTTGTTATTGTCCATCTATTTGAAGCATTTTCAAAAAGTTGCATCTTCCTCGTTTCAAGGGAGATGGAGTCAGATAGTGTTAGAAAAGTTGCATTTTCACAGTCTGAGCTTTGTCGAAGAGGTCTGCATTGGGGATCGCTTTCCGTCGCTCTTAATACTTTTGTTGCGTAAATAAACACCCAAAATGCAACAAAAGTTTTCCGTTTTCAATTGAAAATGCTGTCATGTCAACAGGGGGATCAGACCTGCAACCTTATGATTGTAAGACAACATTGCTTTACCAATTGAGACACAGCAACCAGAAAGAAAAAATGTTTTAAAAGGTTGAATTTGATAACCCGACCTGATGTGGGGGCTGTGGTTCTGTCAGCGCAGCGGATTGTCTTCCAATACCAAAGCTGGTGTTTCATCGTCCATATTTCAGTTCATGTGTTCTGCTTCTTGATGTGGGAAATATTGTTTGAGCTTTAATTTCTATGTGGTGTTCCAGTTCAGGGTATATTACATGTTGCATTGCTGGAGAGGTTTGAATGAACAGAGCGTGGATTTGTTGGAAGTGGGCAGCGTTGGTTGAATTTCCCATTAACATTGAGACTTTGCGTCAGGGGAGCGACTGTCCAGCCTCCTGGAGGTTTTGTGAGACCAACTTGAGAAAATACAGTTGAAACTCGATTCTCATCTGATAACCAAAGAGATCTTTTTCTAGAGTGCAAGCTTCTTGTGTCTGTTCAGTGTCCCCTTTAAACCATGTACGTATACTCCCAACAAACAAGTAATTAAATCCTCTTTATTAAGATAATTCATAGATTTTTCTTTCCACTTTCGACAAAGTCAGATCCTAAGAAATCAAAAAAACACTGATTGGAATCCTTATTGAGATATATAGCTGTCATTTTCTGTAACAGGGTTGTACAAATCTCACTTAATGGCCCATTAACATTGTAAAAAACAAGTTGAGATTTATACATCCCTGCCCGACCTCCATGAAACGTCCTCGCAAACTCTGTTTACGAGCCGCGTCGAGCTTGGGCGCCGCCATTTTTGTTCCTCAGCGCGGGTTGACTGATTTCAGTGCCGGCAGTTTCATCTGAGTTATGGCCAGAGGAGAGGAAACTAATTGCGACGGCGCCTTCCTTCTCCAGGGGATTTAGAGGTGTAGGTGGCAGCGGTTGTCGTGGTGATAGTGGAGAGGAGGCTTGATCCAGGTACCTCATTACTCGTCCTTAAAAGATGGAAAGACAACATGGAGGGGGCGAGGAAAAGGGCCTCTGGGAGGACGAGTGAAGGAGGGAAGAGCTCCGTCATCATAGAAATGACCAGAGTGAAGATTTAAAGGCTGTTTAGAATCAGTGTGTGAGCATGAGAGGGAGTATGAAGGCTTGATGAATGGAATGGATTAGTGTGATGAAACAATAGTTGCAGCTCGAAATGCAAACAAGAGAACAATTTCAGTGTTAGTTACTCAGATACTCACAGAGGCGCACAGAGTAATGCAGACATACAGTATTTTTTCAAACACACACACAGGGGCTGATTGAGTAAAAGTTTAAATGTGTAAAAAAAAAAAAAAATTAAATGTTGTCTTGTTGTATCATACGCCAAAAATATTAGCAGCAGATCTTTAAAGTTGTTCCAACATATGACACACTTGTTTTTCCAGATACTTGATTGTGAATCTTGACCTTAAAAACATTAATGTACCAAAGGAGGCCCCGGCCACGGAAGAACCATTTTTCTAAGGCCTTGTTTACACATCGCTTCAAGTGAAAATGCATCATTTTAGCATTTTATTTCAGAAATATCTTGGGTTTCAACACTGAAATTGCAGAAATGCTGAAAACGATATAGTGTTCATAGTATGAAACTTCAAACTCACTAAAACCGCTGGCCTAGTCCGTGCAGTTTAACTGTCTTTAAAGTCGAGAGCACCAGAGGAATAGAGGGAGTGGTGTAGCAACTGGAAAAAAAGGGGAGATGTCTTTTTTCCAGCATGACTGTTTTCCAATTTCCAATTTTAAAATGATTGCAAAAGGATTACTTATTTTGTGAAAACACACATTTTAAGAACTGAATTTATTATTGCTAGATTTCTGACTATGGAATAAGACTTCCCGGATAGTCCAAACTAAAATCAAACCCACACGCACACACACACGCACCAATGGTGATGACTGCTATGGAAGATGCTTCATTGGGAGTGATTTGGGGTTCAGCGTCTTGCTCAAGAACATTTTGACACAGGGACAGTGGGAGGTTCGGGAATCGAACCTGCAACATTGTGACTGGAAGACAACCTGCTCTACCTGGGTTTATTCCTGAAAACTCAATACATTCAGTCTAGACCATTTCTCCACGGTCCAATTCTAACGCTGGCTTTTCTCATTATACTGTATGAGGGACTGCATGTGTTCGAACTACTTTCTATTGGAAAAGCTTTAGGTTTTTGTGCTACTGTAGCAGAGCAGGTGTGGCTAATTATACACATTAGTGAACTGAAGTGATGAAATGAAGTGACTTCTCAGAGTCAGGTGTCAAAGCACTAATTACCCTTCTGCTCAACACCATCCCTGATGGGAATCTCCCAAGTGAATTCAGGGCCCCACTGTGGATGTTCCAGTTGACGCATTCATGATGCGATGGGCATCCCAGGAGTCGTCTCGTATCCTTGTGTTAATTTGAGTTCAGGATCTCTGTTGGGTTGAGCTTCTACTTGTTGAACGAACTGGTGGCCCGACATAACCCCACCATTTTAACCTCAGTTTGAAATGTTGTCATAGGCCTGATACACTAAAGACTCGGTTACATGATGATTCAAGTGAAAATGCTTCATTTTTAGGTTTTCGTGAAAGAAAAGTTTCACACTTGAAAACGCTTGTTTCTTTGGAAACAGCAGAAATAATGTAGTTAAAACAAAACAATGTATTTAGCATGACAGGCCACTAGTGGCTGCTGTTGCTTGTTTCTAGTAATAAACTACATGCATAGACAAGCTGAGAACAATGTATGGACAGACGACGAAGTTGGATTATTACAGGTGTCGGTCAAATATAAAAGAAAGTCCTAGTAGAAAATGGACTGAGAGTCATGACACTCTGGAGGCAAACATTGTTATTGTAGATCTACTCCCGCATGTGCAGAACAACTATTTACTAGTGCTGTACGGCTGTAGCTGCATTTTAGAACATTTTTCTTTTCTAGAGTCGGAGTCAGAGCATTTCTAAAAGTTCTATTTTGGGAGCCATTTAGAAAAAGTAGCATTTTCAGTTGCTCCAAACACCGTTGTCGTGTAAACTAGCGGTCCCCAACCACCGGACTATGGACCGGTACTAGCCCGTGGGTCATTTGGTACCGGGCCGCACAGAAAGAATAAATAACTTACCGTAATTTCCTGACTATAAGCCCCGACTTCTTTCATATGCATTGAACCATGCGGCATACACAACGATGCTGCTAATTTATGGATTTTTACCAGTTAACGGGCTTCATGCCATCAGATTGTACTTCCGCGTGTAGATACATGCTGTTTTTAGCGCCTCTGCTTCTTCTAAACTTGTCCTAAAAGGGATGTTTCTGCTCTTCGTAACCTCGTCTTGTGCTCCTTTCCATGGTCCGGGACTCCAGCAGCTGATGGCCGTGAATGTTACGTTCAGGTGCATCACATAAAGCCGCTATGTTGCACTCCATGGCTGAGAAATCTTCCTCCTCAGAATCACAATCAGCAAATAAGCGATAAAACACAACAAAGATAAAACCCTCAGTGATTGTGTGTTTCTCGCTTTTTGACTGTCTGTCCGTCCGTCTGTCTGTCTGTTTGTCTGTGGGCTTCTCTGCTGCAGACAGAGGACGCACAAACACACACACACACACACACACACACACACACACACACACACAGGTATGAGGTGTGCTGCCAATCACCAGCTCGCCTCCACATCGCGGTGACGGCGGCGAGCTCGTCAAGCCATGCAGAACAAATAGTCATTTAATTTATGCAAATATGCACAAGACTGGATTCATTTTAATTATTTAAATGAGGCAGCTCTGTGTGCAACAGATTGTTGTGCTGGTGAGTTGACGGCATCTTACACCTCCTCTTTAATTAACAGCGGCGTCGTACTCGGCTGAAACAGAGGAAAGGGGCGGGGCTGGACTCCCCCGACCTGCAACACAACACCAGTCAAATGGAGATAACATGATTTCTCATACTCTGTGATGGCGGCTTGATAACCGGGTCTGCCTCTCTCTGTCGTAAACACCCCGTGTTCCACTTTAATTAAAAGTCATGCACAGTGAGACGCTGGCTTGTTGTGTAATAACAGTTTCTAGCCTGAAGGTGGCTCCACCGCAACGAAACACAAAACCTGAGACGTTCCACAGCTGTGAAAGAAAAAAAACCACTAAATTATCTCGACCTCACGTTAACGTGAAAATACAAACAAAATTCTGACACAACTGTGGTTCATGATTTTATTTCACTTAAAACTAAATGTCAAGAGCTGTGTTCTCTTATTTTCTTCTTTTCTTTCCCTCGTCATGTTGTTCAGATTCCATCGGTTCATTTTGCACAGCTACTTGAAAACAGATCGACACACGCTTCACATGCTGACTTCAGGTTTTGAATGTTTGATGTTTCATGTTAGGTTGAATTGTCGGACGTCTCGTAACAGCTGATGTTAAATCGCTGTGCGTGAAAGCGTTGGTGCTGAGTAGAGATGTGAAACACCTCCTCCCTGCCACAGCGCCTCAGAAGAACCTGTGCTTACGTGCACAGAGCGACATTCTTATAAAAGAGCATGGCTGCTGGTATTAGACGTTACATTAGTAAGATTAGTCTAACAAACACATTTCCCGGCTGCACAATGGCTCCTCGTCCCAGAGAGCCGTTGAATGGAAGCCTTTGTGCTGATGGGGATCTTGCATTAAGAAAAAAGGCTCCCGCTGGTGAAGATATGAAACTTTATTACATGCAATCACATCAAGTGGAGCAAAATCCATCCTGCGTAAGTGATTCACCGAATTATTGCTCCACAGTTAAAAAAACAACAAAAGCTTATACATTATTTATTTCCTGTTATCGTTCCAGCTGGCAAAATCAAACAAAGTGGCTTCGTCCAGCACAAAGACAATTACACATATGGGCATAGTTTTGACTTTGGGTGGTGGCTAATGTGCTTTTGTTAGCTCTCTGAAACTGGTCGTCAACAGTGGGGAAAAACATCGTCCACCCATCCTCAATCTTTTTACTGCTTCACTTTCTTCCTGTGGTTCCACTGAAACAGTTCGGGATGATACAGAGAAACACTGCGACCACCGGCTACGAGTTTCCGTCCTCCGCCCGTTGAGGTAGCTAGCACTGAGGAACGGGTCTGTGAGGAGGAGCTACAACGCAGCCGGCTGCTGATTGGTCGAGACGATCGTCACTCTCCACTTGCCCGTGATATTTAAATATATAATCATCCGTAAACTCTCCTGTTGTTGTTTACAGACGCTGCTTTGTGCTCACGGGTTGTTTTGTTAACTGGTTTATTGAAACGTCGGCGTACAATACAACATCACGGTGTTTTAACGAGGTGCAGAAGCTGCTCCTCTTCGCCCGACTCGTCCCCGCGTCGCTCACAACCCCGCCTACATTTCAACCGTACTTTCTGTGGTGGGATGGCGCGACAGAGTTGGTCCTGGATGCACTTTGCCGTTATGGTTATGGTGCACAACATACTCCCTACTGAAACAGCCCTGAGGCTACAATCGGCTTCATGAATCATCACAAGCTGTCCAATGGAGTCTTGCAAGTTTACTTTGTAAAGTCGTTCAGTTTTTCGAGTGTCAAACTCTTTCCCAAGAACCTCCAAAACAATGGCCTGCGTTAATGCTCCCACAACGTCCCTTGCTGTTCTCCTGGTTGTGTTTGTTAATTAGTTTGGATATCGCATGTGGACCTAGTCAAATAATTAACAATGACAAATAGCTTTGGTGTCCACCAGCTCTTATCCCTCCTCCACAGCTGTGGGAATCTCTCTCTTTTTTTAATCAGGGCGCAGAAGCCAAACCGCAACAGCTAATACATTAATTCATATCATGACCTGGCATCAGGCCAAGACAAGCTGCTCGGCGAAGCGAGAGGTTGGGTTGGCATGAAAAACTGCAGTGTCACCACATGGGTCCACTTTTAGACCTCTTGCGTCAAGTTACTGTGTATGTGCTGATCCAGCCTGAGGAAACAGATGTCCTTGTGTGGCGGATTGTAATTATTAATAGGGTGAGACTTGCTGGCTTCATCAAAGCTGGAGCTGTGTGGCGCCGCCGGCTGGAGCCCGACTTCTTAGTCAGTCAGGAGGGTCGTACATGATGACAGACCACAGTGTACACTAAGTCACGGTGAAGTGAAGCGCCGGAGCTCTACGGGATCAGTACAGAGCTGTAGAGTGCAGGGCGAGGAAGAGCTCCCACAGCCAACACGCAGGCATGGGGTCTTCGTAACATGTGAGAATGACAAAGACAATACTGCTAATTTAACTGTGTGTTAGTGTGTTAGTGTTTTAGCGAGCAGTGAACTCAACACTGAGGGAGACACGAGAGGAAACGACATTATTGCATGTGAAGGATCATCAACCCATTGTTCAAATTGTTGGACTCGCTTAAGTTTTATAAACAGATTAACTCTTTGTTATGAATCCAACCCTCTTGTTCTTAAGTAATCTGTTTTGAGGTTGTGGTCTTGTCACTGTCCGGGAACACCAGTCCTATGAAAGTGTGCTTTTACATGCTGTACCAGTTATCTCAGAGTAAAATGTGTTGATGTAGACACAAAAGAGGTTTCCTTTTTGTGTGATGGGCAACTCTATGTGAAGCTATTGATAAAATACTAGTCAAATAAAATGTCACAATCAGCTATTATTTCCAGTCAGAAGTGAAAAGTCAACAGATTTGGATTTTAAAAGCTGTTTCACAAATTCCAGAAGCTGAAAGCAGAGAGTCTAATAGCTATGTGGCTGCTATGCCGTGTGCATTAGCATTATTGAGAGGGTCTGGAGATGTGTTGGGGATCATCACAAGTCAACGTGTGCAGTGGGAAACGTAAGGCGACAGGACACCGTGTGTCTGGTTTCAGCTGCAGTTACTGTGACGGACTTTCCAGACCGAGCAGTTAAATCATCCACGCTGGACTTAACGGCATTAATTCACTATTCCTCCTTTTCTTTACACTCCATCACATAAAGCCATTCTGTGGACACGTTAATTCAAAGTGCATTGAAACCCCAGCCTGTAAAGTGTGATTTGTCTATAAATCTACAAATTTGAATAAACTATGCAAAGAGCAGCGAGCCCAGCGAGCTGTGTGAGCTAACAGCTGACGTCTGATGTTCACCAAATCATTATCTGGGTCGCGTCATCCTCAAAAACAGAAGCCTCAGACAAAACTGGCTCCTCCATCAGCAATCAGACTCAGTATTCACTATTTATTGTTTCAGCCACATACAAAGTCGCCATGACACAAGTCTGCAGTCAATCGCTCTTAATGTGCCTGTTAAACAGCTAGCATAAATTGCAATAACTGTTAAAAACTAGCAGCTTTTAAAGTATTAATCTCCTCTTCACATAATTGGATAGGACACCAAGGTGCCTGGCAATATTTTTTTATTGGGCTGCCATGTCAGGAGTGCAGATTGTCTTCTGAGGCAGAGTGATGGTTGAGTGCAAAGTGACAGTGAATCTTGGAAATGGCACTGCTCAGAACATTATTTGCTATAAATTACTGTAGGGGGGATCTCTGCTCAAGGTCAGCTATAAAAGTGACTGCCTCCACGTGAAGCCGGAGCAGCTTCCTGTCCTGAGCGAGGCCTCGTCACAGGGCAGCGTCTCGTGCGGCCGGTCCGGTGGAGGCGGGAGCGTGACCCAGCCTCTGGAGGACGCCTCTTAAAGTTGAATCAGTAAAAGATGGACGTCATCAAGCACATATGGAGAAGACTCATAACTGGAGCCAGCCAATTACTTGCCAGCTTCCATAAAGACGTGAAGGTTAAAGTTTAGGGCTGGGTTGCTCTTGAGAGGCGCCCGTGAAAGGTGATGCCGGGTTTACTGATGACAACATGCTTCGTCCATGTACACAACAGACCTCACAAATTTACCGCGTCATATGCTCAAATAGCGTGTTTTCAGTTGGTGTGTGTTCTGTGCATTTGCATCTATTCATCGAGCACTGATGGAATACAACGTTCAACCCTTTCAAGCACAAAAATCTGAAGTATGTTGATGGAGGAAGTTCTCAAACATGTCGGAGCGTAACATCAAATTAATCCGAATTAACACAAGAAAAAACAAACACACTATCTAGAATACTGGATGAGAAGCTTAGTGAGCAAAGAAATCTGTAGCAAGAAAAGGAAAGAAGAAAAAGAACAAGGGAGAGGATCTGTGCCTTCACACCAGGTCTTGTTGGGATACGCTGCAGTTTAAACACGACCTGCATCAGACTGCAGTGTGAACATAATCCCACCTCGACGCCACCCGCATGCACAGAAGAAGAGACATCTCGTTGAGCGCGCTGCTTATGAAGTAAACATGGGTGCTACACTGGTTAGCACCAGGGTTGCCAGATCTGACTCCCTGTTTCCAGCACACTTCAACAAAATCCAGCTCCAATCTCAACCTCTGCAGAAATCATGCTGAACCCATAAAACTATTGAATATGTGATAAAGAACTTGTCAGAAGCACACAGCTGCACTAAATTAACAAAGTACAAAGGTGAGAGAAATTGGAGGGAGAAACGCCCGATCTGGCAACAGCGGTCATCAAGTAGAATTATTTTCAAGTGTTTGTGCAACAGGAGCCGAGAAAATCTGGACAAAATGGCGACGGAAAGAAGAAGGAGATTGAGGAAAAAGAGATCACAGCTTTTATCATTTCAACAAACTCCTCCCATCATTTTGTGAAATCTAATAAACGCAGCTGAGCATCAGTCACACTCCATCCTCTGTGAGTCCTGTCAGAAGATCTGCTCCTAAAGTACACGATCTCAAGTTTGTTCCAGGTTCAGTACAAATAAACTTTTAGTAGATCAGATCTATCAGAGCTGCTTCATCCACCAAACACCTGAAATCGTAATTGCACTGATAAAAAGGGTTCCAGTCCTTTCAGGAAAGATCCACAGAGGCTCGTTCTGGAGCCTTTGACTGAAGTGAGGGATCAAACACGCTTCCACCAGACACACGACTCCAGCGGTCCACAGGGAGATTAGATTACTCCGCATGTCCAATCGAATTTACTGAGCAGAACATATGAGCTGTTGTTTTCTACAGGAAGGATTTTCATTGGTGGTTTAACGAGACCGGCTCTGTATTACATGTAGAAACATACTTTTCACTTCAAGGATTTTCCCTTTGAAGGTCAAGAGTCAGTTATTAATGAACTGACGTGCAACGCAGTCGACCTGAGGTCCCGTTAGCAGGTCTGCATGTTAGAATATATGTGAACCCAGGGGGTCTTTGAAAAGCAGAAATGTTGACAGAATAAACGCACTGAGACCTGGAGTAGAGCTGCTAAAACAGTGCTTTTCAGTCCATGACCCACTTCTTTATCAAAGATCCTGAAGTGAAATGAATGCAGCGCCTCACGGGGGGTCGGCAGAGCAGCTACTGCAACTCAGAGTGTGTCTTTGTTCCATCTCTGATAAAAACCTGCCTGATTAAACCACTATCTTATTTTAAATAGTTTCTAAAAAGATGATTATCCAACAATTTACCACATGCTTTGGAATTGAAACATTCTCATATTTGTTTTGTCTTTTTAATCAGTTTTACTTTAATAATCTGCCAGAGGCCCGGTGGGTGGCAGTAATCTGGACCTGTTTGCCAACAGCAATTAGAATACAATAGAACTACAGTTTGGGAAAAGATTTGTTTTCTGCCATGAAAATAATCTGAAGCAGCAGATATCTACTCATCTACACATATTCTGATTTGTCCCAGCAGGAGGCATCTCAATACAAACTGAACCAGATTCAGGAAAGTTGCTTCAGTTTGCAATGAAACTGACAAAATAGAAAATCTTATGAAAATTTTCCTCGTCCAGTTTCACTTTGGCTCGATGACCTTCAACGTACTCTGCCCTCGGTGATAGAGGTTCGGATCATTTATTTATTAGTATTCATTATTTGCTTTGTTGTATTTATATCTGACTCAACGTTTCATTATCAGATTTTGACTATTACTGATATTTATTTAGCCGGAGACGTAGTTGTAGTCTGTTGTTGCACTTTTTATCTATTTATATATTTGCACTGCTGCTCTGCGCAACCTTTTAAGTGTCGCCCGCCCCGGGGAAAAATTGATCAAAAAGGGGTGGGGCTTCCTGCCAATGTATCTCATTACTCAGGAAAATTACTAAAATAGTGTAACATCTCTGCAGTTGTGTTCTTGTTGTGGTGTTAAGGTTTATTATTGATGTTTGTGGGTTCTGATTCTTTTGTATCACCTGAATGCGCCTGAGCAAGCTGGCCTGTGATTGGCTGAGAGTGGAGAAGGGGGCGGGTCAGGTGAGCACGCAGAGACTGCCTGTCTGTGTGTGTGTGTGTGTGTGTGTGTGTGTGTGTGTGTGTGTGTGTGTGTGTGTGTGTGTGTGTGTGTGTGTGTGTGTGTGTGTGTGTGTAGTGTGTGAGACATAGATTGTGTGAGATACAGCAGGTGTGTTGGTGACG
>OMNM01039488.1:0-14875 GCA_900302745.1 Parablennius parvicornis | reverse complement strand
ATGATGCAGGGAGATAATAATGGAGCTGAGACGCACTTCCAAAGACAGCCGAGTGCCCGTGTGTGTAGTGGGAGGACAGATCCAGCCATGGAATGGCCCAACAAGTCATCCATCCATCCATCCATCCAGGAGCAGGTCATGTAACGCGTATCCTGAGCAGAGAGATGAGCCTCCGCCGCCCCCACACGCCCCCAGAGAGATTTAAATGAATGGCACATGATGCACTTTAGACTTCTAAAGGAATGAGCCTTAATCATGTACTTGTTAATATCCTCTCCCTCTCTAAACCCCCCCCCCTCCCACACACACACACACACACACACACACACACACACACACACACCCCAGGATCATTACGTAACAATGTACTTCCTCTACAGAAATGACAATGAAGTATGTTTATCTCACACTTCCTCCAATTATTTTGGCTCTGCACAGGGGATAAAAGGTGGGTTACCAGGATCTTATCTGACATCTGCTGAATCTGCTGGGCTTTACTCTGGATCTCATCCTTCAGTTTGGTCTCCCGGCGCTCGACAATCTCCAGCCTCTTCACCTGGTTCTCCAGGGTCTTCCTGCCATCCTGCAGATGACAACAAAACCAACGGTTTCTTTTAGCTGCTTTAGTTTTCCAGCAGCACATTGACTCCACTGGGTTGTTTTCTTCCCATAATGCACCCCAGTGTTCCAGGACACATACCGAACACACACACGCACACACACACACACACACACACACACACACACACACACACACACCCATGTGATGTGAAAGAAAACATGATTTGACCTTCTTCTCTTGCTCCACGGTCCAGTTCTGACACCTTCATACCCGTTGTAGGATCTTTAAGCTGACTGGTTGACGGGTGAGTGGTCTATGGCTTTGCAGTTTCGTATTTTCTGGTGCTCTGTGTACTCCAACACATTTCTACTGGAAACAAAATCAATCCGTGCAGGAGCTTCATTGTCAGATCAGACCACACAGGCCAGCTCCGGCTGCTGGTTAACAGGTGTTTCTTTGTTTGAAACAGTTTTCTTTTTTCTTTTTGTAACTCAATTTTTCTTCACGATTTACAAATCCTACATTTTATACTTTTTTTGACTCGATTATTTTTTAACTCAAGAGAAATACATGCCATACTATGCAAAAAAAAAAAAAAAAGCGAAGGGATATTGAGTGAATTATTTATGGGGGGAAATAATAGTTAAAAACAAAATAATAATGTTGGTGATATGAGGATATTTAGGCTATATAAAGTATATGTGCATTATATTGTGTTGAGCTGTAGGGAGGCCGTGGCTGCGGTTACATGGACCATAACTAATCAGATTAAAAACCAGTGCGATTAAACTCATATCACTCCTTTCTGTTTGGGTTGAATTGAGGTGATTAAAGTTGCGATCGGGTCGACGGTGGTGATTTAACCTGGTTTGTAATCCTATTAAGCCGTCCTTCCACCGCACTATTTGTGCCGGGATGGGACAGGGCAGAACGGGTTTGATTTATTTAGAGATCTATTTAGCGAAGTGGACTAAAATCCCTCCTCAGATGTGTGCAAACATGGTCTAACATCTGAACTCTGCGCCTCACAGGTTTCTCCGCCAAGTGCCAAGTCTAGATTAAATACTTTATACGGGTTCTTCCTTACTAGTGTGGATTTGCTCCACATGAGGGGCTGATCATATAAACACCTGTGGCCCACATTTCTCTGGATGAATTAGGCTACGTTTACAATGCAGGTCTTGATGCTCAATTCCGATCCTTTGCCAGGATCTGATATTTTTCTGCGATTATTCAAATTACAAATAAAGGTGACTACTATTAGACTGCCGTGTGAACGTGATCGGATCTGACAGGTTTGGACACAGAGTGAGAAGGAAAGCGGCCTTCAGTGGGAACAGTTTGCATTATAATCGCTACACTACTATGAAAGGAAATCCCTTCAGGTTCTGCCACAGTCTTGACGCTGTGCATCTTTCATCAAAATGGAGACGAAGAGAGAAACTGTTCTGAGATCACTCTGAAAGCGATCCCAAAAATATTGTTCACGTCCTGTGTTTATTTGTGACAAAATATATGTATGTTCTTTCACTCTCATTGGGCCACTGGGTTTTGTCATTATTTGCATTGAATTAAAGTCTCAGGACCCGACATCAAAGTTGTTGGTGGAGCGACGGAGGTATCAGCATGTCCCGGTGATCCCAGGAGCCGGCCTCACCGAACAGAACCGGAGCTCCAACATTTTCACTTCCCCCATCAGTGGTCTTAATCTTATGGCTGATTGTTGCATACTGTCTTCCTGACAAGTTACCGAGTTGTGTTTATAAACTCTGTCCTTACCTAATGTTGTCTTTTTTGGGTCTCTGTTCATATATTCTGGTTGTTGAACCACAGAGCCCAAAAAATCCCAAAATAGATGTTTGAGTAATGCTACATCGTAACTCACACAACAATAAGTTTCATTCTATCATTAGAACAGACATGTGTCATGTAGCAACCTCATCTACTTGGTTTGTTGGTACTTTACCCTGAAACGTTTATTTTACTGGAAGCTCCTGGCAGCGGTTCTGAGGAGCTAGTTTCCATTCGTGTGAGATTGCTTAAAAGGTCTTTGGAGCTGCATATATGTGACCCCTTGGACATTTTTTTTTCTCAGACGGTCCGATCAAAACGAATCTATACAATTCAGCAAATGTGCATGAATATCTAGTGTTTGAAGTGCTGCTTGAGAGATACTCATTACAACCACCCTCAAATATATAGTTAGTCCAACAGTGTGAAGCTAGTTTTGGCTTTGCACAAACAACCGGAGCTCTGAGAGATTTCTTATGCAGGCATCTGCTCATCTGTGCATTGTGGTTCATGTCATGCAACACTTTGCCTGTCAGGTTGTGGCTCTTTGATCCATATCTGAAATCATTAGAGTGCAGCTAGTCCAAGTATTAATAGTTCTCATGTGAAACTCAGAGTTCAGATTTTTTTTAAGTCTTAGACTTAGAGCATGGATGTGCAACTCTAACTGAAGACGTTAGAGTTAATTGGTGGTGTTGGGATCTCACAAGACCACAGAAAAGTTGGTTCATTTCTGAGGAAAGACAGTCTTCACACATGATGACATAACGTCATGACATGTGGAGTCTGATTCAGGAATGTGCCTGACCATCACACCCAGCAGGGGTCCTGCAGGTACATGAGCCCCATGCAGATCCTCCCTCCCATCCCTCCTCAGGGACACGGCCCCATACTCAGCCAGTCACAGATTGGTTGAGGCCCCCAGGATTCGACACCTTTGAATCCCCTCACATTATCAAAAGCCTTTGGAGAGATTCTATGAAATATTTCTTGCTCCTGCTCTTTGACGGAGGAGGTGAGCTGCTAGAAGTAACTCATCCAGCATTAGCTCAACCTGTTAACACCAGAGGCCTGCAACTGAAGGCCTCGACTCCTCAACTCCTCTTCTGATGCGACCACGAGGGTCGGAGCTTCCCCAAACCAGAGACCAGCACCAGCGTCTGGTCTCTCATCAACCAGGGAAGACCAACCAGTTTCCCAGGAGGAGACCTGGAAACGACACCTCACAGAACCTTTTTGAGCTTTTCCCTCAACAAGCAGGAAAAGCCATCACAGACTGAGTGACCAGCTCCTCTGAAAGGAAACAACCAGGACTCTGTAGAGACTCTGCTGAATCACCAGCTTCAGTTTCTCCTTCCCAGCCTGCTCAACGCAGCTCACAAGAGTTAGCAGGAGATGCTAACTGCTACAGAAGCCACCAGCTTCAGACCTGGACAACAACCAAACTCGTTCTTCAAAGACGTTAAGGATGTGGTGACCAACAACTGGACAAATACATGAGAAGATTTGTTTAACATGATGCTATGCAAAGAACTGTTTAACTTTTATGACGATATGTTAATTTTATTACTTGTGATTGAGTTCTATTGATGATATCAGGAGTAGTTATCAACCTGTAAACCAACTGGAGCGCTGCCACACAGACTCAGGGTCTGCATGCTAATCTTTGCTTTACTAACTTTTAACTAGCAAGCCGACACATCTCACAACCAAGAACACATCACACACGTAACTGAACACCATCTGACGACTCCAGACGTTTTACAAAGCAAATCGCAGTCACATAAACTCATTTTAGAAATGGGCCTGTAACAGAGACACACACAGGAAGCAGACGCTAAAAACTAGCTTCATATTCTATTGTTCTGCAACACATGGAGACTGAGGACGGCCTTCGTGCCTCTCTGATAACCACCATTTTGTATTGTAGTTCCATCCCACGTCTCATCTCACACACATTTCTTCCACCCCTCCACTCGCTACACACACACACACACACACACACACACACACACACACCAATCTGTATATAGGTAGTTAGAATTTGTGTTTTATTTGTTTTCATTGTAAATAAATATAATTTTTGGACTCATACTTGCTGTCTTATTAATGTGCACAAAGGTGAACGAAATGTCGACCTATTCTGTGTCAAGAACTGAAAAATCCTTCAAGCTTTACTGTTAGTTTTGGTAATTGTAAAATTCCAAATGTATTGTTTAGTATATCTTATGAGACTGATAGAACTGAATTGGCTAATACATATATCTAATATAGATCAGATTACATTTTCAATAAAACAAATAATAACTATCTGAGATAATTATTATTAATTTTTGGTAGCCAAGCTGTCAAAACCCATCTCCACTACATAAATGGTACTCAAAATGAGATGACATGGTATAGATGGCTAGGTGTTCTACAGCATCTGGAGATGGAATTCAACATATGACCAAGAACACTAGGCATAAATATAAACACTGATTCATTTTCACATCAATCTATTAACTAAGAAGATTGAAAGAATGATTTCTGTACTGTAAGTGTTGGACAGCGAACAGAATCACTGCAACATCAACCCAGTACCACACTGTCACCTTTAACAGAACGTCGAGTCTCACGTTCAGTTAAGAAAACTTAGCATCACATTCTGAACAGTTAAACAGATTCTCATCTGGTTCTCTGCAGCAGTGATTCTCTTCAGCAGAGACTTTACATTCTGAGGATACTAAGAAACAACTACCTCAGACAGGAACTGTTAGTGTCCTTCTCTGAATGCTCCATACAGAACATTCTAACATACTGCATCAGTGTGGTTTTCCAGCTGCACAACAGCAAACAGGAAATAGCTCCATAGAATAATAACCACAGCCCAGAAGATCACCAGCTGCCCCCTTCCTTACCTGGAGGATTTCTACAGTTCCTTCCATCCCTGGAGGATCTCGACAGTTCCTTCCATCCCTGGAGGATCTCTACAGTTCCTTCCATCCCTGGAGGATCTCGACAGTTCCTTCCATCCCTGGAGGATCTCTACAGTTCCTTCCATCCCTGGAGGATCTCTACAGTTCCCTCGGCCACAGGAGAGAACAACATATACTCAAGGACCCAACTCATCCTGGTTTTGCACTTTTTAAACAGCTGCCGTTTGGCAGACGTTACAGGACATTAAAAGCCGAAACACACTAAAAATGGTTTCTATGGAAAAGCCATCATCACATTGAACAATGGTTGACTGATGCTGTGTTGCCTTTTATGAGACTGTCTCTTACACTGGTGTGAGGTCATTATTTATTTATTTATTTAGTTGTGCACTTTTTTTATTCTTTTTTTATTGAGTACATTTTTCAGACTTTTTATTGTGTGTTAACGGCATTTAAGGCGGAGTGCACCTTATAATTTAATTGGACCTGTGACAATGACAATAAAGACATTCTGTTCTATCCCATTTGGTGAAAGCCTGACTGGTTCTGCAGAAAGTCTCCACCGAAGACGACTGTGTATTTAACTTTGTCTGAACTACTTTTATTCCACTGATGTTGAACTTTTCTCTTTTTCAAAGTCTGTCACTATTTTACATAGCAAGATAGTGACCCTTTCAAATCAGGACTCCATCTGTCTGACACCGGCTGTAAACAGCAGAAACAGGAAGTCCCTGTGCACGTGTCAGATCTGAAGTCGGAGCAGACATGACTCACAGCGCTGTTCTTTAGAAATCTACACATCAGGATCTGGGAGTCAGACATTTTGTGCCTTCAAAAGATACATTTGGCAGAGGCATCTGGCTGGCTGTTAGATAACTGTCTGAGTTAGCGCCGCTCCGGCCCAGATTCTTTGAAAATTAGAGGATGAGAGACATTAAAGTGCTGCGATGATCCGCCTCCAGTGAGGACAGCACACGTGTGACAGCAGCTACCCTTTATCTGACGAAAACACGCAAAAGAAAAAGAGCACTGGAAATCTGACGAGTCAAGCTTGTTATTAATATGAACACATGAATGTGTTTAGTAAATGAAGCTAATTTGCGGCTCATGAACACTCTTTAAACACGTCAGGTGTGGTCAAGCTGTGAACCTGCAACGCTGCTCTTGTCTTGGCTCTCAAGGGTTGACTGATACAGTATTTTTCTTCCTTCAATCTCATCAACCAAGAGGAGGAATGTGTGGTTAATTTCAAGTTATCAAGTAATAATTAACTTCTCCCCTGAAACTGTGGGAGGCTCGATGTGTCGTGGAATCCAGTGAGAAGAAGGACATGGTGGTACCGACGAGACAATGTAAATGAGTAGGGATGCAGCGATACCAATACCAGCATCTGCTCCAATACTGCACGGTGTACTTATACTCAGAAAAGCTCCCCGATACATCACGGCGAGTATTACGTGACGTCATGCGTCAACAATGTCAGCGTCTGGTTTGCAAGAACATTCAAGAAATGTCCTTGGATTAGAGATTCTTCATGACAGAAGTACCATACTCGAAGCTTCAAGGTTACTGCAGGCGACCATAGCGTCCACGTAGAGGCTGTGCAGAGGTGGTTTGCATATTGTTTGCATATGGAGTATGAATTAGACTTCATGACATTTGATAAGCACTTGTATTGGTGTTCGGTATCAGCAAGTAGCTCAAGATTACTCGTACTTATACTCGTCTTTAAAAAAAAAGTGGCAATAGTGTGTCCTTATGAACTCTGAGCTTCACTCTGAGGGGATGTATTGAAGAGAAGAGGGGATACAACTCCTCACCCTATCCCTTCATTCAGCTTCTGACAGTCGCTCACTCCGGATCAGTGGCGAACAAGCGACGTCACACGGCAAATACAGGTTTCCTCGAAGAAACCAAACTCTATTAATGTTGCCATGGAGACTGAGCCCCAGCACAAACCTGTTAAAACCCGCCAGGTAAACGGGAGGACTGGCGAGAGCGGCAAATAGGACACAATGTTTTCGTCTGGGAAGAAAAAAAAGGCGGGGAGGAGAATCGGAGGGTACTGCAGAGCCGCTGCTGGGAAGTTGATCCAAGTTCTGCAGAAGGCAACACAATTCAACAAGAGCTGAGTGTTTTTGTGCCTCATCCTTATTCAGCCTGTGGGGATCCAGACTGACAGCCCAGCGCCTGTCATTCACAGGCAAACTCAGCTGCAACCTATTGTCATGCAGATGACAGTCTGAGCCTCAACCACAGCAGCACAACTGCTTTTATTCCTCTAAATGCGGGGATGAAGCACTTCCTAGGGTAGCGTGATCATTTTTAGTCATTGTCTGAGGTAACGTTTTGCATGTGTGTTTTTAGCCACAAAACTGGTGTCAGATTGTGAGTCCATCACTTGGATTCTCACTGAAATATCTTGACAGTTACTGGTTAAAGTAACATTCAGAAAACACTTGTTTTGCCATGAGAACCAGGCATAGTGATTACATGTGACTAAAATATGGTAGAACTTTCTTTCTCCTCCTTCAGTTTCACCATGATACTGACATGTATTTATTTATTTACTACCTTTGAAGGAATGAAAGTATGACAGCTACAGACTGGCCAGTATAGAGCAGGTCAGGTCACCCAATACAAAGTCTGGTGGTTTGATACCTCGTCTTAGGAATGCACTATCCAAATGTCCTTGGACAAGACACTGAAACCAGAACTTGCTTCCAAAGGTCTTGCTAAAGCGCCATTAATCTGACTGTGTGTGTGAATGAGTGAATGTGTCTGATTACATAAAGCAGGTAAACACTGTTGTAGTGGTAGAATCTGATTATCAGTCTGGTATTTACTATCTTTGGAGATGAATTGTAATGTCTGAAGGTCCTTTGAGAACAATCAAGTCAGTATTGAGGTTGTAAGTAAGGCGCAGTTTACCTGACAATGTTTCCAGTGAAACCTCATGTTTTTTTCATTTTTGTTTCAGAAAGGTTTCCCAACTCTCAACTATAAAACTTCTACGTCCCAGGAGAATATGGACTGTGTGTCATGACAGTCTGGAGGAAAATATTGTTGTTATTGTCAATCTACTGTGCATGTGCAGAACTGTTTACTACGACCATGTTAAATGAGCCCTGACCCTGCCACAATATACCAGGGCTGACTGGATCGAAGAACTGTGATTGAACACCGACTAAGAAAGTGAAAATACAGTTTTCGATATAATTTTTAAGAGCACTTGGGGCCCACCACAGCAACACATTGCAAACATTGTCTTATTCAAGGTAAATACTGTTCAGTGTCAGCTGAAGCGGCTGTCTTACATGACGTGTGGTACACTTCAGTCTGTGATGATTCCTGTCTCGTCTCTACACTATTGCAGCCTCTTGCTCGTTTGCTCATGTCTCTGGCCAAGCAAAGAAACTCAATATAGTGAGACAAGTAACCCCTTCAGTTCTGCTCTTAATACTTGTAGAAATGTTATTACCAGTATAGAAAAGCATTTGCATGTTTTTGCATTTGCTTCAATGCAAAAACAAAAGTAGGACAGTGGATGAACTCATCATTATTTATGCAAGTTTTCCTTTTCCAAAGCTACACAAACTGTACTCAAGCAACAATTGGCATTTCTTTCAAAAGATGTTAACTCATTGGTTTTGCCTCGGTAACGAGCTGAGAGTTGATAAAATAAGGTCACATGGACAGAACCGCTGACAGCCAAAGCAATGTGCAGTTTTACAGGTTCTGTCAAGATCCCATAAGTGTCTTATTATGGTTTTCTTTGACATGCAAATATAATTTTGACAGCCTGAGAACTGTGAATCAGAGTGACAGTATAATAACAGTGAGTCGGTAACAGATGTTATTGAACTTGAAAATCTGTTGACAGCAGCTCTAACAAATCTGATAAAAAAAGAAAAGCTGCTTCCATTTTAGCCCTTGTTTACACAACAACGCTTCAAGTCAAAGCGCATCATTTTTGCATTTCGTTTTAGAAAGGTTTAACGTATACCCGGCAGCAGGTGAAACACTGCAAATGATGTAGTTAGCATGCTTGGCCATGAGGTGGCACTGTTGGTTGATTTTGTAATATAGCCACACACGTGTGCAGAGAGCAATACGCTATAAACATGAACAACGGGAGCACACGGACATTAGCATGGACAGATAAAATTTGATTGTTATTACAATGACTGTCAACATAAAACTACCACGTCCCAGGAGAATATGGACAGGAAGTCATGACACCCTGTTATTGGTCATCTACTGGTGCGGGTGCAGAAGAACCATCACTGATTGAGGGCCTGTTTACGTGGAAACGATTTCAAGTGAAAACGCAAAACATTTTTGGTCTCCATTTAGACAAGTGTTCAGAGTAACTGAAAACGTAACTTTTTGGAAACGGCACCCACGATAGAACCTTTCAGAAATGCTCGGTTTCTGGAAACGCTGTTACTGGATCGTTTTCCAAACACTGCTGTGTAAACATGGATCTTTTCTGAATCAATAATGAAATGAATAAATACAACATTTTCACTTGAAATATTGTGTAAACAGGGTCTCTTTCTATCCCCACAACCCAACCAAAACAGCTGAGAGTCATGACCTCTGACCCCGGCTCTGTTAAAAGGTAGATTTTCCATTTCCAGTTTTTCTTTCCACCAGAAAAAAAACTTCTGGAATTGTTTGTTTTTCTCTATAAAGTGCCTTGAGATGACTGTTATATTTGGCTCTATAGAAATTGAATTGAATTGTTAGTCATGATTACCCACAGTTACGTTGTTCTGTTACTCAGGGTGTGACGGTTTGCTGGAGACCTGAGCTTCACTGGCATGCAGAGTCAAAAAACATTCATTGTAATCAAAGCTGCAAGCAGCCTTGATTGGGACCTCGCACTCTGGCGCGTTGGAGTCGGCCTAATCATGGCCTCTGGCCCAATATGGCTCCATAAATTTGAAAGGGTTTAACAAAAAAGATTTTTTTTTTTTTTTTTAAATGTGGGGTGTTTTTATTTTGAAAGCAAACTAAGCTCTAATCTAGCTAATCCCATTTTTAAGGTTTTAGGTGTAATTTAAATAGACAAGGACTTTTATTTTTAAAATATTTGGGGCATTTATTTTGAAAGCCAGCTCACCTCTATAAAAATCAAAACCACTCCATTAGTCAAAAAGTTGTACAGACATTTTGAGCAGAAGCATCTCCTCTGTCATTTAATCATGTTTTGGAGCAGATACGATATTTGTCCTCAGAGGAGGTAGCGTTTGCTCAACGGCCTTTTTTGGGTGAACATCTTATTTTTAAATTCAAATTGTGTACTTGTTGGATTTAGGTCAGGGGTATTGATTTTTGGTCTTGATGAGACAAACCACTTGGTTTTTGTTTGATCTCTGTGCGACATTCCTACAGGCCGTGGTGGCTGCTTTAGTGTTTCCAGGTGGCGCTAGAGAGCACATTTTAGCACTCAGAGGGTTATTTTTTACATTTTCTTACATTTTTCACCCGTCTTCATGAGCATGCCAAATTTGGTGAACATTTGAGCCTGTTTAGGTGAAAAAAACAAAAGAAAAAAAAGAAGAAACATTACAAAAACAATAGGGTCCTGGCCTCCAGGGCTCCGGTCCTAATAATGATAATAAACTTTATAATTACAATAGGGTCCTTGCCTCAAGGCCCTCAGGGCTGGGTCCCTAATAAAGTGCAAAATAGGCCAATGGCACCATTTAAGACCTTTACTTGATTCGTCTGTAATGACCAACAAGAGAAGCCATTAATGATGTGGATGAGCAGCCTTCAGGGAGGGTCCATGCTGCAGTCAGAGCTCACAGCTGGCTCTAACACAGGCAGTCCCGCTGGATGTTACATCCACTTCCACTGACGCACTGAACAACAGAGACTTCGACTTCAACTGCCCATATAGGGCCCACCTGGAATTACCATCGGGTGTAATGGAGACCAAATACAACCAAAGTGCCAGTGGACGACAAGTCAAAGTTAGCGGCACCATCTGGTCTGTCGCCTGGGACTGAGTAGTGATGACAGGAACGGTCGACACATCCTGGTAGAGCTCACCACTGTGACCAGACCGGGATTCCTCAGCTCCACAGTTCTGCTCACATCACAATGAAGGGAAATAAAGTGGAGATTAGCGCGCGGCTGTGCATACACAGAATTAAGATGTTTTATCAGAAGGCTGATGGTCCTGGTGGACAGCAGTCACACTGTAGGTTTCAGTGACTTGAGCTGTCGCTCTGAGCCGTTGAGACCTCGGATTTAAGTGTCCAGAGGAGTCGTGATAATTTACAGAAGTGAAGAGAGTGGAACAGGCCTCAGTGACACATCGAACTGCAGGTAGAGAAATCTTCACTTCAATACTAACTGACAAATGACACCCTGAATGATGTAGCTCCAGAGCTATAGCTAAACCATGAAGGCTACAGGAACATCCAATCTATTCCTCAGTGAAGCGGTAAAGCAGAGGAAATTTGTTGCATTTGTAGATTTTTTTCCTGCACCTTGAAGGACTTCTTTTTCTGAAGGTTGATGTTCTTCTGACTTTTCCTGAGAGTCGTTTCCATAGATATATTTGACTGTAAAGCACGTTCTTTTTCTCATATTTGACTAGTGGAGGATGTTTTATTATTTCCATAAAGATCATCAAAGAGAGTCCTCATTGATGTTGGGCAAAATTGTCAAAAAACTGAAATGTCAGCATTGGCCTGATTGCATCAATGATTTAGTCATGCCAAAATGCTTGAGCTAACTGCTGAACTCACTGAAGCGTGTCAGTCACTGAATGAACAGATGAAAAACGCTTGTGTTTCATGTCACAAACCTTAAACTTCCTGTCAAAAACAGCAATGGGAACATTACTTCTAAGGTCAGTCCTGAACTCTTTAAAACACGCCTGGACTCTGTAAAGTGAGAACAGACGCTTCAGGGTACACCAGCCATCAAAATGTGACCTTTTTATGACGCACATGGAACCTTTACAACTTAAAACATGATATTAAGTAACACCTGGACATCCGCTCTTTGTATGGACTTTAAATCTACACCTTTTTCTCCCCCAATAGATTCAGACCTCAGCAGGACTCTTTACTTAGGGCTTGTTTACACTGTAACAATTTCAAGTGAAAAAACTTTTGTTCCTTTTTGGGTGTCCGTTCCCTTTTCCCTGACAACACTGCTCAGGCCACTGAGAACGCAACATTTTGGAAACGGCTCCCCAGGTGGAGCTTTTGGAAACAATTGGGCTCTATTGCCGTGTAAATGTAAACAAAACTTTCTGGGAATGTTCAGGGACCGCAACTTTGTAGACGGCAGAAACTCTGCTACTGCGCACACACACCACGGTGGTGGTAAATAGTTGTTCTGCACATGCTCAGTAGACGGACAATAACAACGTTTGCTCCAGAGCGTCATGACTCCCAGTCCAGTTCTCCTGGACTTGGTAGTTTTATAGTTGACAGTGATTGTAATAGCAGTCCAACTTTGTCTGTCCCTACTCTCACATTGTGAAAGTTTACAACCTGTTGTTGTCTGCACACACGTGTGTGAGGTTTCATTACAAAAACAACAGGCGGCAAACAACCAACAGCACCAACTCCTGGCCTGGCACGCTAACTGCATTGTTTTCAGTGTTTCTGCCGTTATCGTGAAAAAGGACATCGTTGACAGAACGTTGTCATGTAAACATGAACCTTTCCTGAAAGGAAAACTCAAAAACAATGTTTTCAGTTGGAATTCTGCCGTGTAAACGAGGTCTGAGTTCTTCAAACAAGACCCAGATTCTTAAAGCGAGATTTGATTCAATAATTTCTGAATGAAAATGTCTCAAATCCAGACTTTGCTCTTGATTAGATATCTTTTCATCTATATTCTTTCAACTAAACCCAAACTCCTTACCGTTCATTTTGAATTATCCTCATCTTTCAAATAATTTGACCGAGGCAAGGAACTGCACCAGTTACCGTCCAACCATGTTCTGTACCAATTTATCCTGTTCAGGGTTGTGCAACACCCTCCAAACAAATTCAATTTGTGTAGTTTTAGTCTAGAAAAGCAATACACTATTTTTACAACAAAATATCAGAATGACGTGTTAGAAAGTTAATTCAGGCCAATCTTGATCATGGCCAGTAGGAGTAAGTAAGAAGTGAATTCCACTTGATTAAAAATTTCTCGTTTGAGAAATGATGTGGAATCATATGTTTAAATATCAACACCAGCGATTACACAAAAGACTCCACCATTGGATGTTAGGTATTTGCATAAAATGCACCCCCATCATATGCATTATATCATGCCTCCCTGTCTCCATGGACATTGACGTGGACTACAGAGAGGAGAAACAAAAGACTTTCACTCCATAAGGAAGTTGTTCTGTAAGGACATGACAAAAAAACAGCTCAGTGGGGTCCAAATGGAGGCTTGACGGGGAATGACTTGGAGACTCAGGGAGACTGAGTGAGCCTGAACGAGAATCCTTCAGATCAACAAATAAACAAAGCGTTCAGAGCGTCTCCTGGTAGTATCTGTCAGCAGCAGGGAGGATGTCTCCGTTTTTCCCTTTTCTCATCTCATTGTGTCTGCAGGAGGAAAAAAAAAATCTAAAAACTCATCCTGGATGTCCTCCATCTGCCTCTTTCAACCTGCGTCCTCTGCTGTCACACACCATACATCTCTCTTCATTCACCTCTCCATCTCCTCCTAAAAGCACCCCCTCCCTCCCTATAAGAAGACAAACAATTTGCACAGACATCCCTGCGACGCCCTCAGATGACTGGACCAGGAGTGTCTCTGCCATCCAGCCGGTCTGATTTTAAATCCTGTCATCTCACTCTGAGGATTAACACCATTTCCCCCCAAACACAGTGAGCAAACAAAGAAGGTGTACACACAAGAAAAGAGACAGCAGATTGTTTTTTTTTTTATTGCCTTGAATGAATCAAGAAGGAATGGATTGACTATTTCTGAAAGGAGGGAGAGGAGGATGGATGAAGAAAGAGGAAATACTGCTGTCACTCTTTATCCTAACCCTGCACATACAACATGTTAATACAATGATGGAGGCTGTCTTCCCTTTATCAATAACAACCTCCCTGCTGGTGCTGATGCAGGAGAGGCTTCTTTGTGGCCTGCACACCTACACCTGACGGCGGGTTATTTCTGTCCACACGCTGGCGGATGAGGCGGATGGTGACGGTGTTCAGAGACAAAAAGCCTCCTACCTTGTCTCCCCGGTGCTTCTTGGCGGCCGGCGTGTCGTCATGCTGCCGCCTGACAACAATAGCGCCTCCGCCGCTGCTCTTAACTCCACAATCCAGCGCGCTTCTGTTGCTGCAGGTGGGCCCGGTTCCGTTAGTCCCGCTAGTCCCGCTCTTGCTGATGATGATGATGCTGTTGTTGTTGTTATTATTATTGTTGTTGTTATTGTTGTTGTTGTCTCCAGCGGTCCGGGAGTCCGGCGCTGCACAGCGGCAGAGTCCGGGGCCGTCGCGGCACAGATGATGCTCGGGCAGGGAGGAGGAGGAGGAGGAGGACTGGAGGAAGACGGAGGGAGGAGGAAGAAGAGGAGGAGGGGGGGGAGGAGGAGGAGGAGCATCATCTG
>OMNM01039487.1:0-19140 GCA_900302745.1 Parablennius parvicornis | reverse complement strand
TCTTAACCATGAGTTGTTGGGGGTTTTTTTCCACTTTGAATGCTCCTGTCTGTGATATGACTCGTCTTCGGCTATTTTCTCCCTGATGAAATTGCACAGCAATGCCCTCATTTTATTTTATTTATTTATTTATTTATTTATTTTTTTTGATAGAGGCCGCTGTTTGTTATGATGATGGCATACCACCAGTGGCAAAGTTCACAGAAAAAGGAGATTCATGTAATAGTCTGAGGGAGTCGGAGCTCCTCGAGCATTCCATTTCTTTATTTTTCACCGTGCGTCATGTGCAGATCGTCATGTGCATCTCTGCATTTCAGAGGACCCAGACTTGACTAGGAGGGAGTACACCACTCATTAGTAAAGGCAAGTGAGAGTGCGCCATGTTTTTAGTTTTTGCTGCCAAGTGCCAAAACTGAGAGTGACTCAATGTGTGCATGTTTGTGCAAAGCTTTCTTTTGTGCCACTTCAACTATCCCATGTGTGTGGTCAGGTAGGATGTAGAGCTGGCCAGGATTCACGGGGTTGTTGTAAGTGAGAACGGAAAGTGAGACTGTGGAGATCTGTGGACTTTTCGCCGGGCTGATGGTGATGATTAATGCAACGGGCTAATGAGCGGAGGCAGCGTGAGCCTCGCGTACAGCCGTGAATGCGCTGCGTGTCAGCGAGCAGTTAAATGCTTTTTGGTGTCAAAATATTTTGGCGCGTGATTACTGTGAGCCCCACAGCTAAGAAAGCGGGCGTGTGTGCTGCACAACGGTGAAATTTGTTGAGCTTATGAAAATTTGCTCGGCAAAGATCGTTGGAAGACTTTTCAGTCGACTCGGCGTTATCTTCAGATGCCTCTATATTTGCCTCCTCTCTTCAAGCTTTGAGTACCCATGAAAGAATCCAAAACCATTGGCAGGGCTGTTTATTGTGTCTATTGTGTGAAGACGCACTTTCATGACTCCTTGGAGGCTGCTGAAAGCGCAAGTCGCAATCCATATCCCTTCATGTTAGCAGATGGAAAGAGCCCCGAACGTCAAAGTGCACTTCATTTAACCCTCTCACAGAGACAGTTACAATTGAGGACCTTTGCTCAAGAGCTTCCATTTAATTTACATATTCATCACAATGGAAAGTCAAAAAGATGTCATCATAATGGGCTGCACTGTGGAGTAATTCTTACCATTCCTGGGTCTTTCTCGAGCTTCATCTCATAGTCTAGAAACAATAGTTTAAAGGGAATATGGGAATCTAAAGTTGCTGTTAAGTGGAAATAGGGGGCACCATTTATGTAAGCTCACCTTGGCCTCAAATGGTTAAAGCCTAAAGTGGCAGATTGATGAGAAGTACTTAATACTGTGTAATTTATTTATTTTTTTATTATTATATAGGAATCATAACGTAGATAATAGGGCAAGTCTTTATTCACTGCCCCCCTATGGTAAGTCATTTATTGCACTATTCATTACATTACATTACTGCATATGTATTTTTTTTTCTTGGAATCTATGTTATGCAATCCAGATGTTTCATTAAAATGTAAATCTCTGAAAAGTTTGACTGAAATTTAAAGTTTAAGTTCCTGAAACACAAAATGTCTCACTCCCACAAAGTCATGATGGATAAAAACAGGCCAGTTTCCTTTTGTAAATTTCCTCCAATGAACGAATGGTAGTGGATTGCACACTAATAAACTGCTGTGGCTGCAGCATGTACCAACAAAATCCTGTACTTCAAGGTGTGTGAATATACTGTAACTCACCTTCCATATTATTTTCAGCCCTCTGTTGTTAACATTTGAGATTTCACATTACACTCTGTTTTGATTGTCACCTTTAGCATACGCACAACGAACAGAGTCGACAATCTCAAATATTTCTTCCACTAACCTCATCTTTTTATGTAGCTGCACAAATTTTACAATTTATTACGATGTAATGACCTTAGACCATTTATATTTAACTGCTATACCCAGACTCTTATTCTGTTCTCGCCACTAAAAGTCTTTCTTGTCGTGCTTTAATGAATGATCGGCTGAGTTACAGTGAGGAATGGTTAGCCTCTGGCTCCAAAGGCAGAAAGACACAAATCTTGCAAACAATCACACGGAGATAGAGGAAAGAGGTCGCCTCAAGGTCTGACGGGCTAATGCCATAAAGGCTTGAATGCTTCTCTCACATTTTCAACCTTTTGCATGACGAGGCAGATAAAGACCCAAATCTTGTCTCACAGCGAGAAGACCCCAGTTCGATTCCAGGCTCGGGGGATTCTTCATGTGCAGTTTGCATGTTCTGTCTTCATCCGTTTGGATGTTCTTCAGGTTTGGCTCCAACCACCTGTGACTAAGAGAAAACTGAAATACAAGCTGGATGGATGGAAGCAACTGTGTGTGCTCATTATTAAAAACATTTATGTAACGCTGGGAGTGTGGTTAGTTAATGCATTGCATTAATGCACTGCAGCGTTAAATCTAACCTATTTGTAATAATTAACTCTTTGCACATTAGATCAAACAGAAATCTTGGCTGTCTGGACTCTGGCACAAAGATATTTAGGCTCCAGTCTCCGATGTGAGAGTCATTGTTGTCAGTTTTTTTTCAGCTTTTACACAAAGTTCATGGTTTTAATCAGGAAGTACTTCTAACCTAAAGATACGGTAACATTATTTTACCGCTCATTTGAAGCAATCTGTCCAAAAGGTGCAATGAAAATGGAAGCTGATAGACTCACAGATAAATAAGGAGGCTAATAGAAAGAAAGATTTGATATTTTATGGAGCACAAAAATTAAAGTGTGACATGTGAGATCATGAATAACTGCAAAGAGCTGCGACTGTGATTGAATATGTGCAAATTAAGATAGTGGAAATGGGGAGATTAACAGCTCAGGTAATTACTGTGATGTGTGGGTGGATTGATGGACACAGCTAATAATACATACATCAAAAAAAATTAGCCAGTACAAGTCATGCATGCAGTTATTGCAGCCAGTAAGCAGCTGTCCATCCGCTTAATGACAGAAAGGAGGTGAGCTTTCTATTTCACCGGCGGGAAGAGCTGAGTAACCATTTGGCCCACGGGGCACAAAACCCTCTTCAGGCTGAGACTGCAGCCTGCCTCTGAAAGTGCCACTCTGCTGGGCGAGTGTGACGGGGCATTGTGTAGCGTGTAGAGCAGCTTATTTAGGGTCCTTCTGTCTGCTCCTTACACGAGGGGAATACAGCTCTCTGACAAACACACAGCCAGGTCTACTGGTGGCTACATGTTATGGACTTTAATGGAAATACAGATGTTTTTTGTGGAAAAGCTGGCAAACATAAAAACACTGATTCAATTTCACTAATTGGAGCTTGATTTAGGCCTTTGATTGCTTATCTCAATCTTATCTTGTTCACTTTCGGTCATGTGGCTTCCACTCAGTCCCACTTTAATCCTGTAGCGTGTTTTGATTTGCAATGTCTGTGATCAGACTTTTGAGAGGTAGCACAAAATGTATATCAGAAGGAAAATATTTAAATCACATCTTGAAATCACAGGAGGATCTGTAAAAACAAATATTTGTCTAAAAAAAAGAAAAATTTCAGCTAGAAAGAAAAGTAACTACAAGTAAATATTATGTATCTAACGCAGCTCCCCATTACCTACTTATCAGTCGTAAAACTCACAATTAATTAAAAACTAACAGTTTGATACCACACATGCTTTTCATCGAATGTGCCCTTAGTAATTATTTCATTTGTGGAGAGCTGCTAAGTTCATAAACAACACAATGAATTCACTGGCAAGTCTGCCACCCTGACAAATAAATGGGTTGCCTCCTTGAAAGAAGACATTTTACCACACATGACTGGTGTGGTGTTGTCTCTTTGAGTATTTCAGATGCTTGACCACATATGGAACTCTCTGGAAGCTGCAGTCATGCATCTGCCATTTCTATCACTGTACAGTTCAAGGAGCACACTCCTGTAACACCCCCCCACTCCCACCCCCACTACACTTTTTTTTGTCTTCTTTTCATTGAGGTTGAAATCAGGCTCGATGTTGCAGAGGCACACAATGATACAACACTGCCGCCAAACAACAGCCATATGCAGGAGTTTCCCCACAGATGCTGAAGAACCATGAAATGACAGGGAAAGAGAGAAAACAGCTGCTTCTCTCCACCTCCCCTGCAGGTTTTCAGTAATTATTGGTAATAACTCAGTTTACACCATGAAATTAAACAATGCTTTGTTTATGATGACAGCTTCATTTGGTTTTAGCATTCACCCCTTTTTTGACTGTCATCTCCTTTATATCAGAGTGCATTCCTTTCTTTATGTACCCGGAAAAATTTGAAGTACACAGCACCTTGCACTGATTAACACACACACACACATATGTCCAAATGTAATTAAAAATTTGGGGGAAAAGGTTGGAAAAAAAACATATAAACTGAAAAGTTCCATTCATCATTTTGGCCTCAGGTTAAAAGAGCATTGGATCTTGTGAAGTATTATCATATATATTACTTGCAGACTAAGATGATTAAAGCAAAAAGTACAAAACAAAACAAAAAAAGGTTTGAAATAATTCAGTTTTTGTCTAACAAATTTCAGCTATATATACATTATACATTTAACAACAACAACAACAATAATAATATTTTCTGATGTGCCTGTATGTGAGGGTCACAATGTGTTTTCAGGTTGGGTCCCCAATTGTGGTTGTTTGAGCCAGTGGGCAAGTGAAGGCATCACATTCACCAAGAAAGCACATTCTTATCAATAAACCAATGAGATCATTAAGATGTAAAATGCATGGCGACGGGAGAGAGCAGACACACATCCAATCAGAAAACTTCTCTGTCTTCAACAACGGCAGAGTTGCTGTCAAAAAGTCACACATGTTTTACATATCAAGCAAAAAAAAAAAACCTCCAAGTTTGAAAACTCTCACTTTCTTACTTTGATTCCTCTCACTACAGATTTCCTTCCTTCACTAATTGCCATCCTGTGTTTGCCCATTACATTTAGTGAGATTTAACGCACTGTTTGGCTCTGCAGGCTTTTCTGCAGCAGTGATGTATTCATTCCCATCGGGTTCTCAGTCTTTTCTAACTTTGGCTTCTATCTGCAAGACATCGATTGATCCATCAAATCCTTATTTTCCACACCCCGTCAGAGCTCCGTTCGCCCAAACTGTGTTATTCTCTTACAGTGGGAGTGCGCTTGCCGAAACCAGGCTAAAGTCCAAATTCTTTCTCTTTACCACAGTGCTGTTATAAAGTGTTTTTCAAAGTACTGGCCGACTCCAAATCGCCTCCGCTGGCAATACGAACTCGAAAGAGGGAGAGAGAGAGAGAGAGACAGAGAGACAGAGAGAGAGACAGAGAGAGAGAGAGACAGAAAGAGAGATGTATGTAGGAGCCGGCGCGGGGCTCAGTATGAGGTGCTGATGTTGTCTCCCTCTTACCTCGTGGCCTTCCAATCATGAGGACCAGACCGACAAATATGAGGCTCCGCAGGCAGTCCATCCAGGTTTCAGCAGTAATAGGAAACACTACTGGAAGCACTAGAAACCGGCTCGCTGTGGGTTTTTTTTTTTTTTCGTTCAGATGATTACAAATGTCTTTTTCCTCATCGTAACTCAGCGGCAGAAAATTAATAGCAGCACAGTATTTCTCACCATTTGTATAAAACAACAGGGAAAGCACACTCTTGCGAAAAAAAAAAAAAGGACT
The DNA here is from genome assembly GCA_900302745.1 of Parablennius parvicornis. Classification (NCBI taxonomy): domain Eukaryota; kingdom Metazoa; phylum Chordata; class Actinopteri; order Blenniiformes; family Blenniidae; genus Parablennius; species Parablennius parvicornis. The sequence goes on along the minus strand of OMNM01039487.1, from coordinate 13,434 downwards.
GTCTTCCTGCAGTTATTTCACTCAGTCAGCAAAAGATGCAGCTTGGTGAGAGATCCTAGTAAATGCTGGGATCTCGGCTTCTGAGCCTCGGCTCTGGTAGGAAGTACAAAGCAAGCAAAAGGTGCTCATGAGTTCAAGTTCCACCTCTGAGTTTTGTCTCTTTTTTTCTTTTTCTTCTTCATCTGTCTCTTTTTTGAACAAGTTACTCTGTTTGTCCATTGAAAGCACCAAGAACATTGTTTGAGCACCGAAGAGGTTTTGGTGGCAACAACGGGGAAAAGTTAGCAAGCAAAAACGTCACTAAGTTAGTAAGTTACTGAAAAGTATAGCCTTGGATTAAATATTAACAAATTGCATTTTAAAAACTAGTGAAGTTGCTTATAGTTACAGAAAATAAAAAGAAACACCTTCATTGGAAAAGTGACTTTCGCTCAACTTTCAACTATTTAATTCCAATAAGCCTGTGCTCTGTAAATTAAGACGTTTTAAGTGAAAGTGCCTTGTTTTTCATGTTTATAAGGCAATGCCGTGAAAACGATGTCTGTTTGTCACCAAAATGGCAGTGAACACTGAAAACTGTTGGTTTTGCAATGAAACTACACACACACACACACACACACACACACACACACACACACACACACACACGGACACGGACACAGAGTACAATACACTATAAACATTACCAATGGGAGTACACGGACATTCGTATGGACAGACAACAAAGTTGGACTCCTATTCCTACTGATCCGCAGCTATAAAAGTAGCAAGTCACCGGAGATTATGGACTGGGAGTCATGACACTCTGGAGGCAAACATTGTTGTTAGTGTCCATCTACTGAGAATGTGCACAAGAATTACTACAGCTGTGGTGCAGATGTGAAGTATCAGTGTTTCTGAAAAGTTGCATTTTCCCCTTTTACACAGACACATAATCTGCATTTTCAAAAATGTGACTTTTTAGTGAGTCCAGGCACCATTTTTGTGCAAACAGATACTCAAAGCACATTGAAACCTTTTCCGTTTTCACTTAAAAGCATTGCAGTGTTTAAAAAAAAAAAAAAAAAGCTGAGTTATGAACAATATCAACAAGAAGCAGCAACAGAACAGCTGAAATAATTGTTGAAAAGCTACCGACACATGGACACGGCTGCAGGCAGAGCTTAAGACGGGGCGCTAACATTTATATTGTAACATTTATGTGTTACTGTAACCAGCTACTGTGAAAACAGGCCAATGCTGATATTACAGTTTGACATCCTAAATTAGGAACAGATTAATGACCTCCTGCTCCAGTGAACAATGGTTTCGAGAAAGAACTGCCCTTTATTAGAGACAACAAGTTCTGCTAATGCTGAAGTGATGAATGACTCAACGCATGGACCATGTCCAAAATATTAGCTGCTGTGGAGTGTTGCTGGGAAGCATTTTGTAAACTCTCCTGTTTGCTAAAGTCGTGTTGAAGAGGTCAATTCATCGTTACACAAGTGGACATCCAAGATTCATGGCTCACTGAGTCAAAGATGAGATACTCTGTATTATGTACAATTTAATTGTCTTTGATTTACACTAATTGTTGTACTTTTGTCCCACTCGAGGATTTGATTAGACTTTACTTTCTTTTTTTTTTTTTCATCCATCCATCTCTCTCTACTGCTTTATCTAGTCCTGGCGGGGTACAACCCTGAACAGGCTGCCAATCCATCACAGGGCAAACAGAGACACAGACAACTACACACAGTTTTGTGGTATTTAAAGTTAAGCTATGTTTTGTATTGGCAGATATATGCAATTGTATTAATTCCACTTAATTATTTATAATGTCTGATGGAATTTTAAGTAATCCAGCGGGAGCAGTATTTTATCTTCCCTTTGGAATGACTTAGAGGATTTAACCAGAGCAGGTATGTCTGTATCGTATTGTTCGTCCTTGTTGTGATTTATTATCTATTTTGAGCAGCTTGAGTGTTTGCATTTGTGTGAGGAAACATTAAGAAAAAATCGCTGCACTTATTCTTTAGGTGACAATAAATCGAAATGACGAGCAGTTTTGTCTTTGTAGAGTAGCGGCGTCTAAACTCAAATCGCACTGAGCTACAAAAGCCACCATGTGACTTGATTTGTAACAGGAGTGACTCCATCTGGTGTCAGGTTTGTGATACAAGCCCAGCCCCCCCGAAATGAATTGGAAGTAGTCTGAGGGCGCCCGCAGCCGTGCAGAGGGACGACAGGAGGTAGCTTCTCTCCCTGGTGTCTACCTCCTCACTCCGTGTTCACAAGCCTTAAATCAGGATTTAGTGCTGCGGCGTTAAGTCCTGCCACGTTCATCTGACAAGACTAATCTTTGGCTAATTACAGTGAAAAGAACTCCAATTAGCGCCGACACGTGGGATTATGCAGAAAATGAGGAGAAATGTTTGTCACCTGTAGTGCTGTCACAACGTCCCCCCGCTGCTGTTGTGAATGTAACCGCAGCATGTTGCACGAGTAGTTCCCAGTCTGGAGCTCACCTTGCTAATATGTGATCATTCACTTCATATCTTTACATTTGGAGTCATAAAAAAATGGAAGTGGAGCAGTTGAAGTGGAGCAGTGGGGAAACAGTCTGTATTCAGCTCTGAATTCTAACCACCCAGTCATGTTTGCTTAGAAGGCACAATTTGTAATATATCCTAATACATTGTGGAATATCAAATAGCCTGTCAAGAAACAAATGTTTCCACATGATTGCAAAGACGATTATAGATTCTGCTTCAGCGATATTTCCATCGTTCTTTAATTTACCACCGAAGCTTATCTCATCTAACAATGGCGCATCCAGTCCAACAAAGGGCAAACACAGAAACTCGACAACCGCACACAATCCCACTATTTAGACTCATCATTTAACCTCACGGATATGTTGGGATGATGGGAGGAACCTGAATTACCTGGAAAAAAAAAAGCACACACAGGAAAATCATATAAATTGAACACAGAAAGGACCAGCCAGTAATCTGAGCCTCAACCTTCCTTTCCATGACGTTACAGTATTAACCGCAATGCCCCCATGCAGCTGCTGCAGACAAATGTTTCATCAACCTGTCTTGTAATACCACCTGGTACCACAAGATGGTGTCACGAGTCTCTTTGGTGCTGACGTTAGAACCAAAAGAAGCAGCAGCATGTGTTGATGCTAGTAGATAGAACTGTAAATATAAAAGTACACAAGTCCAAATTGAAGTTTGGAATTGTTGCTTCTCTTGTGTAGAGGATTTACGATTTGTTGACGTCAAAAGAGAAGCAGCAGCAAAAGAAACAGTGAACAGACAAAAGCACAGGAAAAGCTACATGCCGTCCTCACCAGACACAAATTCAGCACCATCCAATTTGTTTTCCTAAATGCTAAAACACATTTCGCTAGCACTCTGCCACTTTAAGACGCATCGAAAATAGGAGAAAAAAAAAAAAAAACTCCACAGAAAATGAAAATAAATAAGCTTGGTTTTAAAAGACTGACATGTTGCTTACATTAGTACCTTCGAGCATTTGTGTGAATAAATACCAAATATGTTTAATCTCTTTGTGCACTCCACAAAGTACTTAACATGTTGTGTTTTTTTTTCTTTTCTCTTCCTTATATGCAGCCAAAAAGTGGATTTTTCATACCTGTGGGGCTGTGGGCCCCGAAGGCCCGACTCCCACTCACTGCCTCAACTCCTACAGGAACAGCAACGTCAACGTGACAGTCGGCACCCGAGGGCCCTTCCAAGGCATTCAGACGTGGCGGGTCCCAGAAACTGGCACCTACAGGTACGGGCCTCCTGCCAGCGAGCAAAGCCTCCCAGCACACACGCACACGTCAGCCTCGGCCATTTGTGCCTGCTGATTTCTCGCTCAACGCCCACACTGGAATAATTTTTATCTCTTTTCTCTGAAGGGTCTCAGCCGTGATGCCAGGCCAGTCATTAGGCGTGCACACTTGAGCTCCGACACGTACAGTACAGCACACGCACTTAACCTATCCGTCTTCATCAGCGCTATCGTTGCCGCTCGCGCTTTTTCCAGCCATTGCGGACTCTCTCCTCACGCCCACCTCAGCTTCTGTGTTCATCAGCGGCGCATCAATCTTCCAGCAGCAAACAGAGGAATCTCACTATCAGATTCTTGCAGGAAAGAGCAGAGGCTGCAGAAAGAGCAGCTGTAAAGATCTGAGGAAAAACAAAACAAAATAAAAATAAACACCCACCTCAGTATTTAAAAGGTTTATGAAATACCCCAACAATAAGCCTCAGCACCTTGACCTCAAACTGACTGTGCACCACTCCAGGATTAACAAAGAAGTTCCCCCAGCACTTTTTACGGAGATCAATATTCTTCTTGTGGGCACCCAAGGTGTTAAACTTGAGTTTGAATCAAACACTTTTGAACAACCAGCGTCTCCAAATACTGTAGCTTGTTGCCTCCCACATCGCCGTGAAGAAGCAACAAAACACAAACACAAGACATAGAAGGTTTGAAAACCTGACGAACAATAGCTTTTTCCACACAGCCCAGAGTTTTAGAGAGCGCGTTCTGTTTCCAAACACAAAACTCCACAATGGGTCTTGATGCAGGGGCCGCTGTAGCTGGCAGGGGCTGTAAATGAAGCCGACAGACGGCCACAGAGATGAATATGCGCTCTGCATCTCCCAGAAGTCATTAGGCAAACAGCTGAGGTAGTTGCTACTGAGCACCGGGCCACACTTCCCCGCCCTCCATCCATCCGACGCACCTAGCTCCACCACCGGGGAAGAAAAACATCGAAACGTTTCCCAAAAAACAATCAAGTTTTTTTTTTTTTTTTTTCCTCCCCCAGTTTTTCTTTTTTTCCTTTGGCAAGAAGAATTGGAGCATTTAAAATTGGTGTCTCCAGCCACAAATCGTTGTGTTAGTTTGTCCTCCGCGCTGTGTATTGTTTGTTTTTCCACTCTGAATAAGGGAGCTGCAGCAGGTCAAATGTTTTTATTAAAAAAGCACCCAGGGTGAAAACGTGTTTTCAGAGTTTCAGAATTATTTTTCAGCTGTTTCTTAATATTCTTGCACACTCACAAAAACCGTGGGAATGATGTGCGAGGACAGAGCCTGGAGTTATGTCTGATTAACGCCTACTTGAACAGCTCTGAATATCCAATGTATTTACTTAAGTGTGAAAAAAGCTCATAAATTACAGTTTGGTAGCTGCTCATGTCTCAACAAATAAAAACACAAGTTCTCTAAACCTATTATAATGACATGTTATTCTCTAATCAGAATAAACAAGCCAAAACTGATTGAGTTTGCATTCGACGTGGTTAAAGTCTGTGGAGATCATAACTATTTTATTTACAGTATTTGATGAGCATGTAATGCTGATAAATGTTTCCACGATGGTGAAACATGTCATTCAGCAGTAACCATCAGATCATCTATGATAAAAAATATCTCTGATCAAAGTTAGCAACATATGAACTTACACATGAAATAATGCTCACTGGCTGAGATGAGAAGTGAAATGCTTTGCATCGATTGGCATATCAAGTAAACTGGAATTTAACCCCGACTGAAGGGAAAATCACAGTTTTTAGACCTTTAAAATTGACTTTAGAGGGTCTTAAAACCTTTTAACAACCCCAGTCCACTCTGCCTGCACAATAATTTGGAAAATAAAAGTGCATTTTTCCACTTAATTGTTCTGATGTAAATGAAGCCGCTAATGCTTAATCCATAACTGACATAAACTCGACACTATTAAATAATTCACCACTCCTATTTCACAATCTCTCCCACTGGAAACATCAATATAGATCTGGATGAAAGATGTATGATCTAAGGAAATAATGAGGGTTTTTTTTTCTGATGCCATACAAGCTCCGTCTCACAATAACCTAAAGCGTTGTTTTATTCTCAAACAATTAAAAAAATAAAAGCCTTGACAGAACAATGCATTCATTTAATTTTTAAATTATGGTTATGAAACAATCAATAAACTAATGTTATAGTTTGATGTTTTACAGTGTAAACATTATACAATGTTAGATAACCTCCATGCAAATAGGTGAAAGAGAAACCTTCAGCCTGACCGTAAAATGTTGACCCATATGTTTGTCCACGTTGAACCTCAGGATCACCGCCTATGGTGCAGCTGGTGGGCGAAGCGTGTTGGCCATGAGCAGGTCGCATGGTATCTCCATCACCGGAGACTTTCCGCTGAAGAGGGGCGAGCTGCTTTACATCTTGGTCGGACAACAAGGAGAAGATGCATGCCCCAATGTGAGTCTCTTTCACTACAGTTCAGGAAGTCAATTCTCATGTAGCAAACGGTGGTTCACTCTTCTATGAGACCTCGCGGTGAATCGTTTCTCATAGAGGAGATAGACTTTAAAACTGACGGCAGAATAGCTGTAGATGTTGCTGTGAATCAACGTTATGACATTTCTCTCTCACAATAGGTACAACTTCTTCTTGCCTCCAAATTCCATTGATTGATATGATTGTAGATGGTCTACATAATGCCTTTTTACATTTTCCGTCTCTTTTTTGACTGTTCACAAACGCTCCAATGCATCAGCAGTGGTAGAGTTGATTTGCATGGTATTTACCCTTCTTTTGGAAGCAACCTGGGACTCTGTGTCTTGTACCGCCAGCGATGCAATTAGTGCACAACCTGCTCTCCCACCTGATCCACAAGCGTCCCCGTGGACCTCACTATGACTAGAAGGGAAAACGGGGGAATCATAATTATTCAGCATTAATGGAAAAGGATAACTGTGTCCCCTGCGGCTCTTGCCAGGTAAACCGATGTGTCCCTGTAACCTGATGTTGAAGTCACTGTCCTTAAAGCAAACAAGTCAAGGCTACTAACCATATTTTGACCATTGCCTGGCCATTAAAACCATAAATTTGTCACAAATGTATACATCCAGTAGCTATATTCTAGTCCAGCTGTACGGAGAGGACCTATCTTTTTTTTCTTTTTTGTGCCAAACCAAGAACTGTTCACCATCTGTGATGAACAGCAGACATTAATATTCACACAATTTGTTCAAAATAAAAATGTTCACGGTTGAAAACCAATTCTGTGACTTTTTTTTTCTTAAACACAAGGCAATATGTCTTGAGTCGCTATTGATTGTTAGTGCTTATTTTCTAATAACTTCAATGATGAAAACAGCAGCAAATAAGAGATGACAACCCATATGAAAGTAAAGCCTTGAATAAAAATAATGATATGCAGTGGTCTCTCGAATGCTGCTAACAGTAGGACTGAGATGCTTCAGGATTAATGATGGGATTCACTCCAATAAACAAGAGTTTAGTAAAGCAGTAACCATTGTTACAAGAACCGCTGCCAATGCTCAAGCTGTAAAATAAAAAAGAAGTAAGAATCTCACCTAAAAACAGAAACTTCATTAATCCTTAATAGATTACTGATTGATAAGCTTTTAAATGAAGAATTTCATCTTTCTTTTTATTTCTATTGGTGTTTTTTTTTTTTTTTTGTGACTAACTAAACGCAGTAGTAAACGTGTTATCTACCAGAAGCACCAGAAGTTTTGGTGACTTAGAACAACCTTTCAATCATGTATTATTCATCGTCATTGTGAAACACAGTTTAGTTCAACTATATGGTTCTAAATGATAAATAATCCCAAAAAATACTAAATATATTCACTTAATAAAGGTTTCATTGTATCTGCATTACTGAATTCATAATAGCACAATAATAGCAATCAGATTATTATATTCCGAACACTATACTTATTGAATAATAGGCAGTCACCTCGGGACCCCTGCAGGTAGACAGACTCATGGGACAACACCGGAAAACTATATTATGACAACGAGCAGACGTGCAGAAATAAAATATCTTGTCAAGCCTTTTAAAAAAAACATGAGTAATAAAAGCATTTTACGCCAAGCATAAATATTTAGTTTAAAATAATAGTTTGAAGTGGTGCCGATTTAGCAGGACGTCTTGGATCTCGTATGGTTTCATCTCGACGGTCTGTTGGCGTGCGTGCGCAGGCGTGTGCAGGCGTGCGCGTGTTTCTACAAGCAAAATCATCTAGCTTAGCAAGCAGGGGTCCTCTCCACTGTCATCCCGTTATTAGTTTTTAAAGCGGTGTCTCTTGAAGTGCTCAGAACAGACGGCGGAGAGGGACTCCGCTGCTCCAAAGTGAAACTGAAGTCGTTTAAGGTTCCTCTTATTTCCCCCCTGTTCTGACAGCGAGAGGCAGCCAGTCTCTACAAAGGGTCGCTCAGAAAGTGATTTGTGCTGTAAGACCGTGTTCTCACACACCTAGTTTTAGCTTTGGAAATGATGATATACGCACACACACACACACCGCCTTGTCTTGAGAGATACTTGCTGTTTCTCACGCACACATACACACACACACACACACACACTTTCTGAGACACAAACTCAACTTTAAAAAGAAGAAACTGCGGTGACAGAGTAGACTCAAAAGGAGAGCAAGCGAAGACGACTCTTCCAGAACATTTGAATGCACTCACATGTCAATCACAGTCACGTAAGCCCCACCTCCACCTCCACCTCCTCCTCCCTTCAAGGCCCTTCGGAGTTTCGGTTTCACACAGACGAGGGAGTTGAAGAAGCTACTGTCACTGCCTGTGTTTGCGGTTCACACAGAGTTGGTGAAGAGAAGGAAAAGCTTGTGCCTGCTCACTCTCAAAAGTAGGACCTGCTTCAGGCAGTTTGGTGTGATAGTGCTCGCGAGGAAGACACGAAAAACACCCACCTCCGGCTTTTTAAAGTATGGAAGACAGTGGACAAAGAGCATGCAGGCCAAAACACTGCCTTTGAAAAGTAACATTATGAATGAGTCAACAGCATAATGGCAATAACAAATGCATTTTGGGTTGGGTTTTTTTTTCTCCACTGAAAGAAAACCTGATCTTTGGATTAAATTTTGCCAAATGTCAAGATTAATTCAAGTTTTGAGCCTGCACAAAATTAATTGATTTGACCCAAATACATTAAAGAAGCAGTGATACAGTTTCTTGCATAAACCAGATCCTATAGTCCTTCTGATCCTGTCGTTCTCATCAACACTGATGTTTAGGTTTGTCAGACTGTAACTGTCATCTCTTACTAAAATATTCTTTCATTGTAACATTTTTCAAATCAGCCTTCAACCACAGATTCCAGGTGGAGGAAGTCTGGGAAGTTTCTCACCAACTCAAAATAGAGTAATGAAATACTTGCAAAAGAAGCTCTTGTCTCCCTCTATGAGGCCTTTCTTAACATAGTTCTTTCTCTTAAAGTCAATGTTTGAGACGTTTCATAATGTAGATGTCTGAGCTTTTTGAAAAAAAAAATCGGAATCATGAAATTATGGTGACGACAGGAAGCAGCAACAAAACATCTGAGATAAACTACCACCAGCCTGCTGACAGATTTTATAAATGGAAGCCAATGTTTATGTAATGATGATGACGGATCACAGCTACTGTGGATGCAGGCTTATGTTAATGTTTCCGGCAGTGTGACATCTTTCATGGTGCCGAGAGAAGGTCTGATTTAGTTCAGAATTACACAGTTGCGTCCCATCCAACAAAGAGGTATTTGGGAAAATAGTAACTGTTATGACAGCGGCTTTGGCCAACTGTAAAGATTCTTGAATAAACCAATATATTTACCAGTTGGTTGTTAGAAATAGTAACAGTGGTGATGGATATTATAGTAACTCATTATTATATAATGTGTTAAAACTGTTCACATGGCTTCTGTGTGAAGCTGTACAAAAAAAAGACCTTGTATAACTACATTTGCTGCTGCGATAGAAAGACTATTCAAGCTATTCAAGTAGTACAACAAAGTGACGTTGTGGAAAATAAATATACAAAACCAAAGGCCGTTCTGCAGCATTCATGATGAATTTCTCCACTCACTCTATATAACACAATGATTGTACCATATTTAATGTAACTTACTGTCTGAAAATGTGGTGCACAACCTGTAAATCTTACACACGGCCACTGTTCATTTTACAAAAAAGGGCTCTGAAAACAATACATAACATTAGATATAGAGATCCATCAAACCCACTATTTATCAAATGTAAGACACTAAAATTGAGTGATATTGTTGATTATAATATTCTCCAGATTTTGAATGAAGCCAAAAAAATTTAAACATTGCCAAAATACATCTAAGAAAGGTTTGAAAGAAGAGAAAGTCACTATTACTTAAAAGAAACAGACATCTTTAGAAAACCAAGCTTTAACTACCAAGCAAAGGAGAGAACTGTCACAGTGACAGGAATTCGCTTATGGAATGCACTTCAGAAAGAAGTGAAAGAGTCAGGAACTCTCCTGAAATCTAAGAAAACATAAAATCTGCAATGTATAAAAATTTGATTTGATTAAAAATAATATGAGATGTTAGATATTTGATTTGATTGAACATAAAAACCTTGGTTTTGTTTTTTTAATTTTTTGTTAATTTATTTATTCTTTTTTTTCCCTTCTTTTTCTTTCTGTGAATATTCTAAATACGGCACATAAAATGCTTAATAATATCTATAAATCTGTAGATATTTAGACAGTTTAATATTAGTATACTAAAGGTACTAAAATGCAACAAAGGGACAAATACTATAAGAGCAATCTTCTCTTCTGCTTCTTTTCATTCAGTTTGTGTTGATTTGGATGATTTGTTGCTAGGAATGTTTAATATTTATTACATTTTTTTTTACTTTTGAATTAAATAAAGAATTACAAACAAAAAAATTCTCCTCTGGGAAAAAAAAAAGGAGCAGATTAACTCTTATTTAGTGGGTACCATTACTTCATCACTCTGGATGCTCTATAATAACATCACAGCATCACTGTTCTGTAAAACACAAACAATCAGCATGGAGTGGAATCGCACTTGAATTGTCTTTCAAAGCGAACACCAGTGCTCTCGCTTTGCTTTTGCAGTTCCTGTGCGCCCGCAAATATTTCTGCTTGGTATTTGCTCACTATTATAATGCTAAATCCTTCGACTCCCAGCAGCCGGCGGTTTGGCAGCTGCTCAGCCTCTCTCATACACACACGGCTGACATCCGTGAAGGCAATTCTTCAGTGAGCTGACATCTCTCTTCTTCCCCGCAGTCCAACGCCATGCTGAATAAGATCTGCCTGGAACAGAGCGGCCCGATGGTGAACAAATCACAAGTGAAAGGTGGCGGAGGTGGAGGTGGCGGGGCCACTTATGTGTTCAAGGTAAGACGATTCCCAAGAAGGCGATGTTTCTCTAATGTTTAGGCGACTGCACACAATCCCTGCAGACGTTGGTGTGTGAGTTGGTTTGCAGGATGTTTGGATATAATATAAATATATTTAGATACATTAGATGTATCTGATTCAGATTCACAGAAACTAATCAGTTTGACGTTAGATCTTAATGAAGTTCAACTTACTGATCTAATCTTCACAATTTCACAGGATACGTTTACATTTTTTTGCTGTGATTTTGTTTTGTGATCAATTATGACTGTGATTTAAAAAGTGTCAAGAATTTACAATTTTGTTGAGGTAACTTCGACAAAATACAGTATCTTATCATCATCTAAAACAAATAGCCTACCGAAAGAAATCTGCCGGAACTTCAAAAACTATTTCATGTTTCATGAACAACTTCGGCTCCTGATGATTCACTTCAACTCATGTTTGTGCAATATTTGGTATCGTTTGAAGAAAACCTTGTTTGTTTACTTTAAGTAAATTTTTTCTGATTTAAAAACCTCTGAATTAGCTTATCCTGACTCACACTGCTCAGAACATGTTTATTTATATTTTTATATATATTTCACATTGTGAAACCATAAACCCACCAAATAAAAGAAAATCTCAGATTGATTCCACCTCATCATGACCGAGAGGAAGCCTGTCTTCCCCCATTTTGTTATTTGACACCAGCCTCAATGCCTTATTAACTTATGTTATGCCAATAGCATGTGTTCATATACCATGAGCTTGTCTAAGCCAGCTCAGTTCAACATTGGAGCCATGTTTTGACTGACATGTAAAAAGCAACAGGTAACTTTTTCACTGTACGTTTACATCATGGGATCTGATTGCGCTGACGGTAGTCAAATTTTGCGTTTGCTCTTGAACTTGTTGGCTCAAAAACTTTTGGTGCTCATAATGTAACATCTCATTCATGATGTTTGATTTTTTTTTTCTTTTTTGGCCCCATTTCTTGGGAAAATCCCCACATTGTAGGGTTATAGATTCGTAGTAGAAAGCTGCTTTGCGTGAACTTAAGATCTTGAATCATTCCTTTGAAGTGCATATTCCACCGCCGACTGAATCTAACTGTTTCACCATCCTGGCCCAGGTGGACAAAGGTGTGTACACCCCTCTTATCATTGCTGCCGGGGGAGGTGGAAGGGGCTACAGCAGCCAATCAGAGACCCAGCTGGAACAGATGGACTATGACCCCAGCCAACCAGGACGCAACGGGAAGTCGAACGCCGCAGGTACACCACGCGAAGCTTTGATGTCTTTTTTGTATGAACGACAGCTGTGCGAAATAAAACATCCTCAGCACGCTGCGTGTGAGCACTGCGTGTGAGCGCCGTTGTGCGCGTTAGCGAGAGGGTGCGGCACAGGCTGAAACGCTCCACCGATGCCGACTGCTGATGTGATTTGTGAGCGTGTGTCCCATCCTCCGCACGTTCGGATGTGAGAGCCGAGGCGCATTCCTCTCTCCTGTGTGCACACACACGAAATGATAAACAGAGTTTACAGCCGGAACTCATAGTGGGACGCTTTATTTGCATGCCTACCTGTGCTTGTTCCATTTATCCTAAAGCTGTTTACTTCTGTCCTGATGCATGTTTCATTGCATGTTGCCACCTCTGTGCCACACTACATGCTCCTCTGTACTTTTTTTTAATACATCTGTGCCTACTGCAGCTTCCATTATTCATTTTGATGAAACCACAAAAAAAAAAAGATGTGGATTTTCACAATTTGTCAAAGCTCAAGGTTTGTTTCTGAGCAAACACTTCACATGAGAATGTTATTTTAAGCATGTCTTGGAGGTTGTGGTTTTATAGCAGAAAAGAGCAAATATAAATGTTGTGTTGTATAAGGTGCATAGAGTTTGTCTTAACTTGTTTAACTTGTTTTTGATGTTATATTACCATTTTTTTGCAGTTTGTGTTATGCAAGTATATTTTACAAAAGCTACAATCTAGGTGAAGCAACAAGTCCCTCTTTTCTCCCCTCTTATTGCAAATTCTCTCTCATCTCTCTGTTACACACACACACACAAACACACACATTACCCAGCATCATCTCAAAGCGGTTTTGTGTTGGGTGACAGGTGGAGGCGGAGGTTGGAATGACATTGCTCCCAAGAGTCAGGGTGGCAAACCGGCGGTGCTGGGGGGCCAGGGAGGGCAGGCCTGTCAGAAG
>OMNM01039481.1:6650-22183 GCA_900302745.1 Parablennius parvicornis | reverse complement strand
CTGTGTAATTGGGCAGATAAAGCCTGGTTTGGGAGGGTTGTGGTGATTTTTGGTGCATTAGTGTTTGGTGCTGCAGGTTGTGTATTCCACAGGTGAGAGGACAGGTGCAGCTGGTGGCACGTTTGGCACATTAATGGTTTAAAGTGGAGTCTAAAGCCTTCAGAGCCCCACTGCTGCACAGTCTTAACCCTTGAAAGGGCACTTTGCCGATTCAGGATCTTTTTCTTTTTAAAGTAAGTTAAAAGAAACAGTATTGCAGTATCGGATGGCATTGACAAATAAGCAACTTAAAATTCCCAAAAAGTTGTAAAAGCTGTGAGAAAATTAAATTAAAAGAGAATGCAATGATTTTCTCAACTTTATTTTATTTTTCTTATTCCCAGTTGAACATAAACACAAAATACGCTAAAGTTGAGGTCACATTTACACATAGCCAGGTATTTACAAAAACTGCTATTTCCCCCTCTTCGATATAAAAAAAAATAAATAAATAAAAAATGTCCTTTACTCAATCAGTATCCTGGAACAAAACAACAACGAATGGCAGGGTCGTACATTTGAGCATAGAGAAGAGAAGTGGAGCTCCTCCGAAAAATGTGTCGTTAGAGAACAAAAAACGTTAAATACAATAAAATATTGTCTGGGAACCGTGTCAATCAAGTTATAGGGACATATCGGCATTGCTTTTAGAACAGTAACTGTAAACACAGGCCGCACACATACGATGCTATTTGCAAACACAAAGACAGCGTCTCTCCAGATCTTCACTTTGGTCGGAGTTTATAGATGAAAATCGTTTTTGGTGACTAATGTGTAAACAAAAGGCCCAAACGCATTGAAATATCACAATTTCCACATATTTGTTGTTGTTGTGCAAATGGGACCCGAGACAATATTGTACTTCACAAGAATGATGAGATCATTTGGAATTTCATTGCGGCGACTGAAATAAGTTGACACAGGAGCAACAAAGGATTGAAAAAGTAACAGCAGGAGAAGTATTTAAGAACTAATTAGACTAATTACTGACACGTCACATACAGTGGCTGCACAAGTATAGAGAGTAACCAGAGATCAGCGCAGACCAACATGTGCTGCAAGGGATGTAAAGTGTCCGTAAATAAATACACAGTACGGCGAACTAAAAAAAAGTAGTTTCTTCCATCATAACTAGTGTCTGAAGCTACGAGTTAATCATGTAGACGATAAGCGAGATGAGCTTGCCGAGGTTTACAATGGTAACATTTTGGGGAACTGCTGCTATAGAGAGAAGCCAGCAAACGCTGCAGACTAAAGTTTTACATAAAGATATGTAAAACGTTAGTTCAAAGCATTCCAGAGTTTATTGAGAATTATTTTTTTCTAATCTACTTTTAAAAACTCCATTATCTATGATGACAAAATACATTTCATCAAGTCTTCACATAGATGAATTCTCAACATAACCAAAATGTGAGATTAGATGCTTCTTTTATTCTGGTATTATCCTTTTAATTTGATCAATATGTGATATTTCCAAAGAAAGATTCAACCTTGATACCATGAATAATCACAGAGGTATCCTACTTTATTAATTCCCATTAAAACAGAGGCAGGTTTTAGTTTTTTTACTTGTTGTTTTGGTTTTTTTTAGGCATTTTGTGTTGAAATTTGAAGTGTTTTAATTTTAAAATTGTAACTGATTTGGATGCAATTCACAACTTATGGTGACTTATTTACAAGACTATTTTAATGTGACATCAAACTGTTCCTATCAAGTCTTTGGCTGCGGAAACTTTCAGTTTTTAAACACATAAGCACAACGCTAAAAAACTAACACGTTTCCAGCTTGAAGGTGTTTCTAAAATGCTGAAAACGTGGAAACACAGACTGTTGAAGGAAAGAGTCATAAAAACAAACATGTAGAGAAAAGCTTGTGTTGTGGAAAAAGCTAGTCATGTCCCAGCTGTCTCACATTCGGAGGAATAAAAACAAACAAGTAAACACTCGGAGATGCATGTGTTTCTGACTCGAGCTCTGACGCGGGGCGTTCCAGGACACTAACACACTGCAAAAAATCACAACGCACACATTAAAACAGAATAAATAATAGTTTAAGAAAACTCATTATCTGCCCCCAAAAAAAGTTGAATCGCTAACTTCCTCAAACTTTTCAAAAAGTAGTAAACTTGTCTAGGAACACTTGCATATTCATGAAAAATGGTGCGACTTTAGCCGTAAAGGTAACAGTTTTCCAAAAGCAATAAAAATATTTCCGATTTTTGGAGAGAATTTGGAAGTAAACACAAAAACATATTTTAAAACTGAAGTTAAAGCACTTCTTCTTCATGATAAAGTAGCAGAACTTCTTCCGAGCTACTGGAAATAAAGTTATACGTAGATTTTATTTTAGCGAGTCCCGTCAACATTGGACGTCTGATCGTGTGCGTCAGTCCAATGACTGAGTCATTAAGTTCAACTGAAGTCACTTCAGTTAGTGGGAGGAAGATGTTTTATTATCAGCACATTGGCACTTCTTAAAAGAAACGTATTTATGAACTGATGAAAACAAGAAGAAGCAGCTAGAAGCTACGAAAAACTTGAAACATGCAGACGGCAACATGAAACTCCTACAAAATAAAGCAACACAAGGCTGCTTTTGAAAATAACAGTGATTGTAGAGAGCGGCTAACGCTAATATCACGTACAGCGAGACGACTTTCATGTTGCCGTGAGAATGACGGAGTCAGTTCAGGATAAAAGAGATGCTCTTTTTCTAAAGAAAACCAGAGTTTAGTGAAATGGCAACGTAAAAGCAACAGCTTCGGCCAATCCCAATCCTCATGAGCGGCAGAGTGAGAGACAGCAACGCTGCACTGTAACTTCAGTAACTGCAACGAAGTCAGGATTAATAATTCCTATACTGATGTATCTACTGATAAAAGCAGTGTATGCAGTACTTGCATGTTACTTCATAATGTGTCGGTTCAAAAACTCTGCTGCACTTAAATGAAGCTTTTAGTTTTGTCAGACAACAAAACATCCAAAAATGCTTTTTTTTTTTTTTTTTACCGAGGTACAGAAATAGAAGGCTCGGTTAGTAAAGTGGTCATCTCTCAACTGCAACGGTACTGGTTGGAATCCCCATCTCCCTCTGTCCATGTGTCCTTGAGCAAGACACTGAACCCCAAACGGCTCCCAATAGATGGACTGAGCACCTTGCATGGCGGCCGCCTCCACTGGACTATGAAAGTGTGTGTGAATGTGATTAAGAGTGGAAAGTGCTTTGGGGGCTGCTCAAGCGGTGGGAAAGCGCTATATAAGTGAAATCCATTCACCATAGTCGCTGTCTTTTGGTACCTGCAGCTAACGTGCCACATGTGTAACGTGGCTTTGATCGTCTTTCCTCAACAGAACTCCTGAGGTGACAAAAAGGTCAAAAGTTGTGATCTGCTCTGAGCTCAGTCCATCAAGAAGCAGAGCAGGAAGACCTCAACCAAACCTGACCTGTGGGATGGCGTCTGGTGGTTGCTTACGCCATTATGTCAATCACACGATTCCCACATTAATGATGCGACGTCACACCACATAAGCAAAATAACTGTATTTATTGTCACTTGTTTTATATTATCTCATTTACAGCTTTCGAATGAAGCCATGGTCGGATTCATCATCCCATGTCATCACAGTGTGAAATACAGTTACACAACTTCACACTCTGACATTGAGAAATGCCACATTTTCAACCATCGCATGACACCACACTAACACATATCATCAATATGACACCAGGCGAGAATTTAGTTCCACTTACAGCTGTCAAATGATGCCTCAGTGTCATAGATCATCAAATATCTCAACTCTAATAACAATAATAACAATGATCACATGTTGAAGTTTTATGTGAAATTCTACTCTGATCTACCGTCACATGACACCACAAAGTCACACGCCAACACAACTTTTATTGTCCAATGCCACACAGCCCTCGTTTTAAGTATAACATGACACGACACTGTCATATATCGTCAAATCTTCAACGATGATCACGCCAATATTTATTATCGCATTTGTAACCATCAAACTGTCACGCACAATCAAGTGGTCAACAACTGTCAGTGACACTGCTGTGTTTTCACTCGCCACGTCTCGCCACGTCACGCCACGCCACGGGACACTGCATTGCAGAATAACTGAGTTTTAACAGTAAAGTGACACCACACCATTAAATATAACATCACAGCTGTCAGAAGACACCACATACCTCCACACACTCAAATTTTCATTCATGTGAATTTGAACTGATTAATTAAACACTGATTTGTTCACCTGAAAAACTGAGATATTTAAACTGACGAGTTGCTGAAATCATTTATCAGAGTGTAGTTGAAAATGTGTAGAAAGCCTATTTGAGTGAAAAGAGTGACACAAATCATAAAATGCATTTTGAAAAAAAGAAATAATTTACTGTGCTATTAATTTAAATAATTCAATAAAAGAAGGCGAGAAAAATAAACACGTTTAGATGTTGAATAAAAGTATGAATATTATGTGTAACTCTCCTGTAACTCAGCCAGAAAATGACTCTGAGTGCCGATTTAATAACACAGTCAATAAAAATTGATTCGCAACAATGAAGTTGTTTTCAAGGAGAGGCAGCAGCCGGTCGACAGCTCGGATCAGACACGCCACGATTCTAGTGGGATTTATTTTGTGGTGGATTGAAGAGCAGTCATTTTGACATTAAGTCCAGTTTAATGTTTTGGAAATAATGAGTTAAATCACATGAAATCAGCCTGAAAGCCGGAGGCGTCGATCCTGAAACAACAAAAACTGTTTGTTTTTTTTAGTTTTTCATTTTCTCTGCACATGAAGGCACAGCAGCCGTCCTCTGAATCTTTCTTATTTAAAAACGGAGTTTCAATGTCGGCAAGACATTGTCCTACTGAAACTACCGTACAGCTCAGTCTCTTCTCTATTATCAATGTTGTGGCTTAGATCATCAATAACTCAACTTTTACTGTGTCCTGAGTACATTCTTTAATTTATTTCTTCACGTGCAATCCAACTTTTGTCGTTTTCTTATCTGTTTTGACAAATTATTACATTTTCTGACATAACACATCATGTTAGTATCAATTGTCCTGTGCAAATACTCTATATTTTGTGTTTCAATAATTAGATTTCCGACTGCTGGCTCTCAGTTATAACAATAATACTTAAACCAATACATTTCATTTGTGTTTTCATGCAGCGATTTGCTAATTTTGTACACTTGAAAGACACACACACACACGGCAGTGTGTTTTCCTGTGTAATTGGACAGATAAAGTCTGACAAGAACTAAAATAGCAGAAAACCAGAAAAGCCCAAAACAGACGATTACAAACAAAACCTGTAAGTAAGACGGAAATAATGCAGACTACTGAATCAAACCAGAAGCCAAACGGTCAATATTATCAGGCTAAAACAATACAAGACGAAACCTGGAGTGAAACGACAGAGATCCTCAAGCAGAGCAGGACAAAAACAGCAGATCATTGTCGATCAAACACGACAGAAAAGAAAATACGTAACGAAACTCAACAACAACAACATCACATAATTGTGGACACGACAGGTCCAGAGCCTTAATAAACACTGATAACGAGACCCAAGGAAGGAATAAAACACTTGAATCTGTGGAAATACTGAGACAAATCTGAACTTAAATGTAAAAATACCAACAAATATAAGCGAAATGTGGACTTAACTCTACAGATCTCACACTTGTTTCTGTCCGCTAAAAAATATAAACTTGGTGAAAATCACTGCCTGTGTGCAGTCGAACATTAAATCTAAAGATCTGATTATTCATTTTAGCGTGTGAAGGTTAAAATATTCAGAGTAGTTTCCTCAACATCACAACATCGTGACATTCAACCATCGAACTGTAAAGGTCAAGTCTGCCACCCTTATTGGTTGAAGCATCTAGAAATGACTTAAAATTAAACGTGAGGCAAGAAGCATATGTCCGTTTTGATTAAATAAACAAGGCAAACCGATGAGCCGCAGTGTGTACATGGTCTTAGAATCATAACATTAGAGGACGGTGTGGTGAGACACTACTAGTGTCGATTCTGCTCTGAATCCAAGAAGAAAAGATGAAGCATCAGGACTTGAAACAGGAACCTGAAACAACAATGTAAAGATTTTTGCAATCGATAAGCTAAAAAAGAAAAATGTCAAAACTCTGCGAGCGACTCACCTTTGTCACTTCTGATACGCAAAATCAAAAATACAGTACAATAGTAGAAAAATAGTATAAATGAATATGAGTAACCGAATTAAGAATTATTAGAAAAATAAGCACAGATGTAAGAAAACAATTTTTTTTTTTAATATTGGGAAACTTTATGAAAAATACAGGAGGGTAACTGAAAAAATATTGGATACACATCAAAAATGCATAGAATATGAAGAATTTAGAGAAAATTATCTGATCGTTATACATAAAATATCTGAAAATTTGAGGAAAAATAGGATCAAAAATACCGGATAATTATTAGACGCAAACTTTGAAACAAAACAATATACAGATGTTAGCAAGCTATGAATGGATTCGGAACTATCGGAAATATATGAAGAAAAAATATTATAGAACAATACACGTGGAAACTATCCGGTGAATATGCCGATAACATGGCAAAGACGAGAAATGTTTATGAAAAATATTGATTTGTTAGAAAACCATTAGATAAGTTAAAAAAAATATAAGCAACCATTATATAAATGAAATAATTATTGAAAACAACAATGAATTTAATCAAATTATGAGGAAAAAAATGAGAAAACTACAGTGGGGGGCGTAAAAGCATTAAAATATTCTAAAAACCGATTTTTGGATAATCAGTTAATAGGTTATTATAAAAAAATATATATTAAGAAATTATTAGACCACTTAAGAAAAATATACGAAAATATATATATATAAAAATATAACTATGACAAAACAATGTGTTCTAATCCATAAAAAAGTTCAGAGAAGCTCTAAAACTGACATGTTGTCCTCACAAAAGTTCATTCGTTTCACTTGCAGCCTCTCGGCCTGCGCGCTGCTTTCATCGACACTGAAATAAAACCGGAGTTGTCCGGGGAGTTCTGGTTGCAGGGACGCTCGACTCTTTTCCTGATCCGACCCGCTCGGCTCCTCTTGACACTCCTCAGGCCAAATCTAATCAGAACACAGGGAAAGGTTGCAGCTTCTCACCCCCACCTTCCCTCCTCCTGTGTGTGCTCGAGCCAGGACTTCAAAGTTCCCCCAGTGTGTGTGTGTGTGTGTGTGTGTGTGTGTGTGTGTGTGTGTGTGTATCCAATGAAATGTGGGTCAGACATTAAAATGCATGAGCGGGGAGCAGAAAGCATGATGATGAAGTGCTGAGACACGAGGAGGAGAGAAGGTAAAAATAACTGGAGGAGCGGCTCTGACACAAACCTCTCCCCGCTGACGCCGCGCCGCCACGCCATTGGTCTAGGACGTTGGTTAAAAAAAAAAAAAGAAAGCAGAAAGGGAAGGAGAGGAGAGGAGAGAGAGCAGAGACATGTTTCCTGCAGCCCGGACGAGGTTCACAGCTCCCGTCAGCTCTGACAGAAAGCGCACATGTCTGCAGGATTTCTAAGAATAAAACACAAAGTCTCCCTCCAACAGACTTTATTTATTTTGCATGTTGAAGCTCCAAACTTGTGGGTTTATTTCACCACCTTTCATCAGTCCAATCAGGTGAGTGATGGACTCCTGCAGAGGAGCATCCACTAATCAGACAAAAGCAGAAAAATGTCCAACACTCAAGTGTCAGAAATGAGCAACAGTTCCTGACTTTGCACAATGATGGGACAAGTTGTAAAAACATTTTTTTTTAAATTCTAACCTGTTTATTCAGTTTGAGTAAAAACTATTATAACTTCAACATAAAGGATGGCGCTTATAAAAACTTCAAAAACGTAAGTGTTTCTTAAATAATTATCCACTTTTCAGCAAACCAAGAAAAAAACATGCCACAGCACAGATGTAGATCAAAAACATACTGTTGAAAAGTAAAGCTGAGGCGCAACTTGTGTAAAAAGTTTTCAAATTTCCATTCTGCATGCGCTAACTTTAGCTCTGCACCTGAACGCCTCATGTAAGATGGAGACAACGAACACTGCTAACACTAACCTGAAGGCTAATGCTCTCATAAACCAACTACTGTTTTGTTAAACCTGCTGTCAGTCTGCAAACGCTACGCTAAATCTTGTGAAGGTGCTAATATACCTGCTCTGGTTGGTTAATCTGATCTCAATCTCTTAAACCTGCAAACTCTCCGATAAGCCTGCTGCTAAGACTCATTTAAGCCTGTTGCTGTCGCTCCGCTAACATGACACTCTTCTAAACGTGTTGCTAATGGAGTGCTAAGTCGCTACTGCTCTGCTAAACGTACTGCTGTTCTGCTGTGGCCTCATTTATTGAAAACCTTTTGTTGCGTTTTGGGCATCTATTTACACAACAACGACACCTCGAGTCACTGAAACCACAACGTTATGAAAATGGCTTCCAGAGCAGAACTTTTTGAGAAGTCTTAAACTCTGTTTTTGTATAGACGATAGAAAAATGCAACTTTTTGAAAATGCCGCTGCTGTGCATGTCCACCATGTGTGAGATGGACAATATCAACCAAGTCTGCCTCCAGAGTGCCATGACTTAGAGTCCATATTCTCCTGGGACTTTGTAGTTTATCATTGAGTCACCAGGAATAGCAGTCCAACTTTATCGTCTGTCCAAACGAGTATCTGTCTATTCGCCATCGTTAATGTTGATAGCATATTGTTCTCTATGCCCATGTGTGTGTAGTTTCATTAAATACAAAAGAAATACAGCACAACTGGAGGTCAGATATTAACTACATCATTTTAACGACATCATTTTCAGCATTTCTGCTGTTTCCGTGTAAACTAACATCCTTTTCAAAAGGTTGGCATGTAAACAACAATTTTCTGAAACAAAAATATGAAAATTATGCGTTTTCACTTGAAGCTTTTATGTGTAAACAGGGCCTTAAACCTTTAAACCTGCTGCTGGTGCTTCACAATCTTGGCACTCTTCTAAGCTTGTTGCTGATGCAGTGTTAAAGCATGCCACAAAGAGAGTGGGACAGATTTTATTTTGTCTCAGACAAGAAATCTGCCCTGATCCACTCTATTTGCACAGTCAGTCGATAGGATTTATTGGTCTCAGAGCAGGTGCAGAGTGTTTTAGGGGGGGCTGTCACACCTTCATTTGGTTTTGTCTGCCTTCACACTGCACTTTTGGGAGCCTGGAAAAGGTCATGCAATTGCAACAGCTTCTTGTTTGGGGATGCTATCGCCCGAAATGAACAAAGCCCAGAGAGGGAGAAATAACGAAACAGCAATGAATGAGCCATTCATATTCAGCAATATATAGTCTTCACACCGATTATCAATGAGCGTCTTTCTTACTACTTCTTCCTCACTACTCCACGTCTGTCTGTGAGATATTTTCCAACTTTTTCTTTGTGCATCTGCTCCTGATTCATACGGTTAGCGTTGTTTGTTTACTACCCAGAATGCACTTCGCTCTACGTCATGTCCTCTCACTCCGTCGTCCACTGGAGAGTCCCCAGAGAGTTCACTTGCAGATTAACAAGAGACTGACGTTTTCCAGGGAACCACAATTCACTTGTTTGATCCGGATCAGAGTTCAGCAGAGTGTTCTCACCTGCCCAAGTGAAGCAGACTTTCCCAGAAAGTCCCTGAAGAGAAATCTGATCCGGATCAAACGGAGCTAGTGTGAAGACATGTTTAGTTAAACCAAGCTAGAGCGCAACTAAACCTCAAGCAGGTTTATGATCACAGATTCACAGGTTCATTCCAACTGCTGACAGTTGTTGACCTACTACCGCGGGTCCCTGAGCAAGGAATCTTTGACTTCCACGAGCTCCAGACATTTTCATGATGACTAAAAGTATATGTTTATATAAAAAACACACCGTCAGATATAAAATATAACATACCGAATAGTTGATGAAGGTGTTCATCATAAATAGTTAAATATTGTGACATTAGTCTGAGATGCCACGTTCTCATCGCATCAGATTATGTCATATCACACACCCATCCTGATCCGCTCTGCACTGTTACATCACAGCGTCGCCTCATGCACAGACACTTACTGTGACACCACATTATTTGCATTGTAAAACGTGCTAGCGCTCAGAGTTTCTCTTCCTCTCTGCAATGTAATGAGTTCCTCCATCACTCAGACGCTCACAGCCCCAGCAACCATCTTCAGAGTGACTTTCACACCATTTTTTAACCCGCCGCCGCCGTCTTTCATCTTATGAACAGACAGATAATTTACATGGTCCGTGGGGAGCGTCTCCTCCCAGAGTCTGAACTCTGCTGAGAGCGATGAGAAGTTAATGAGCAGTTCGATTCATCCAATCAAAAGAAACATTTAAACTCAACACACTCACTCACATTAAAACCATTTAACATTATTTATGACCAATAAAATATCTAGACCAGTGAATATAAAACAGATTGTTCAAGAAAAGGAGGTTTTGAATGACGGAATTTCGAAACTGAGACAAATACCAAGTGGTAAAGTCCCATATCCCACCTGGGAGCTATTGCACAATAACAACAAAAGTATAGATAACAATAACCTACATAAAAAACTTCACTGACAAACTGCAGATAAGTTAATGAACAACTTTCCTTTCAAGCCTATAAAGCACAACAGTTTAAATAATCTTGTAAAGTCGATGACACCTCTACAATTGGTAATATTGCTGTTGACTGGAGCTAGTTAATGACCTGCGCTAGGCTAGGCTAATGGGTCTTTATCTCTGATAATGCTTGTTGATTAAGGATGAAATTTTCTCATGTAGATACATAAATATTGCAATCACTGCTTTCAAATTAGTTTCCAAGTTCAACAGCATTTAAGTAATTTTCCCCATTAGCAACTGGGACATTTCCCACTTACCAGTCCCTCAGAGATGAACAGTAACTAAACAGGTGAACCTCAAAAAAGTAAAATAGGAGGGAATATGTGTCCCATTTCCAACCGCACTTTGCTTTAAAAAGGTGCATCGCAAAAGACAGATAATTTCTTCATAACTTCATTCATACAGTAAAATTTCCAAATACTTTAGATTTCTTACACATAAACTTGACAAAGCTATACACTCTTAAGTTAATTTTTCAAGATGTTCATGTACAATATCAGCTATTGTAACCATTATTTGCCCTAAAATATAATATATCACGCTGAAATGAGATTTCAGAAACTGAGTAATGACAGACTGGGAGTTGTAAAATGTTCAGATGTGTTTTTAGCGGTTGGGAAGTGGACATTACCCACTTCCTCGTGACTGAGAAATCCACCATTAAGTGTTACAAATTAAATTAGTTTACGAATGATAAGTTCTTTCTCAAATAATTTTAAACAATTTTAGATCATTACAGTAAGAAAATTCCTTTTGAAATTTGTACTTTAGTACATTTCCTAACCAGTACCAAATCAGAAGTTTTACCAGAGAATTTCTAAATAATAGTGTCTAATTCTATTGAAGTAGAAAAAAATCTGTACTTCAGCCACCTTTGTTCTGAATCGGAGCTCAAACCAGCCGAGTTTTTGTGCACATTCACTGTGATTTCATCTCATTGATGCTGCTAATCTTGTCTGAAGTGATTTTTTTTTCCCCCACCAGTTTCCAAAGAGCCGGCGTTCCAGTAAAAACTCCAGAATTTAAAGAAAAATGAACTGCATTCACAGATGAATCCAGCCGATTCCCGACAGTTTATTTCTGTGAACGTGTTGGCACGTTTCGGTTAAGAAAGAGGGACTTCCTGTCCGTCCAAGGCGCCGCTCGGCTGATCCTCACTCAGGTCGAGGTCAGAGGGTTTGGAGTCACGGGGAGTTAAGATGCAGAACAAAATGGCGGGTACAGCAGCCATGCAATTCTGCTTCATTCACTGTTCCCCCCAAAAAAAGAAAAAGAAACACAGTCCGCCATTTTCTTCTGCAGCGGTGCAGAGCGGCGGGCGGGGAGATGGACATCGAAGAAAAGAACCGAAACACCCACAAAAAAAAGGCAGAAGGTGGAAGAGGAGGGGAGCTGACGAAGTCGCTCAAGCAGTCAGACATGACAACTTTTTATATGCTGATTCATGAGTGACGATGATGAGCGGACAATTTGTGAACATTATATTTCGTAAATTTTCTCAAACATGAAAAAATTAGTGTGTGTAATTAAATGTTTGCGTGTGCAACGCGTTTGTACCTACAAGGACGTGTAAATGTCTCACCTCCACCTCTTGCTTTGATAGGCGAGACTCTCCAGTTAAGACATTTTATTTTCCCCTAGTCTGGTCTTGCAGACTCACTATTGTAAAGCTGGCTTCTATTGGAAAACTGTACTTCTATGTATGTAATTATCAAGTTCTACAATTATGGTACTTAGTGTTATGAAGGCTGAAAAAAAATCTCAGTTCAGATCAAAAGACGTTCTGTCTGACAAGAATGAGCCTGCCAGTCTATGCTGAGGGCAAACAAAAGACAACTCGCAGACAAGATGCACAGGTAAAGGTCCAGCTGATGGAGAGGTCAGCCTGAGGTGGAGGTGAGGAAGGCAATTTACAGATCCTTGTGGGGACGCACACACACTGCAACGTATTCAATATGTGCACAGAGAATGTCCTTACAAACACACACATATGAACACATACACACACTCCAAATGCTGCCATAATACCCCCATAATTTACAACCCTGTGATCTGATTTGCAAACACACAGCTGCCGTTTTTTCAAAGTTTCCTAAATGTCTGACATAAAGATGAAAAGTTTTAACTCATCAAAAGCAGCTAAAGTTTAATGCTAAATGCTGCCGTTGATGCTGAACGACACAATTCTTCCTGTGACTGTGAGAAAACATACTGAGAGAAACCAAATGGAGAAATGTAGAGGACACGAGGAGCTCTTTAAAGGAGCAGACCGCAGAGTAGCTGGTGTGCAGAAGTTGTTAAAAAGCAGCCAAGGTTTTGTTGAATGTGCGCGAGGTCGATTCATTCAATATGAACTCATGTTTTCTGCTGTTTCACTCACACGTTCACTTTTATTAAATCCATCAGGGGCTTTTCTTTCTCTTCACTCGGCTGTTTGCTTTTCTCAGCCGATAGGGAATTTCTTCTTTTTTTTTCCCTTCGGGGATCTCTAATGAAGTTACCAGTTTGATGGGTTTCTGGCTTCAGGGAGGGAGAGGGAGAAATGGAAGGATAAAGATTCAGTGAGAGAAATAGAGAGACAATGCAAGAGGGAAATAGAAAAGTGAGATGGACAGAGAGAGAGAGAGAGAGAGAGAGAGAGAGAGGGAGATGAAGATGGAAACAATGTGAAAGAGAGATAATAAGACGCAGAGAGGCTGCAGTCACAGAGTAGCGATTCATTTCCTCATAATTTAATTTATTGTAGACGAGTGAAGTCACAGCAGAGAAATGTTTGGTTTGACCTGCGAACAGGGAAAACGTCTCAGAGTGTTTGAGAGTCGAGGACTGCAGGAGGACCTCACAAAGAGCTCCAGTCTGCAGAGACACGCTGACATCAGCAGAAAAACCCAGGATAACCAGCAGAAACGCGCTCGCACAGTTCAGCCATTCATCAGGACAAACATGATCATGTCGCTCAGCTCAGGCAGCGACACTGAGCAACAACTTCCAGCTTCATCCTGCAAAGTTCTCAAAAGGAAAAATACTGAGGAGCCAAGACCCCCCCCCCGGTAAACCCCTGCTCTTTTTCCTTTTTGACTTAAGATTTCTGCCCTCAGATCAAACGCATGCAGCAGTTCAGAGCTGAATGTTTGTTTGAGTCCCTCAAACTGTCACAAAATACTCAAATTACAGTGAAAACTTCCCAAATGGGAGATTATAACTGGAGCAATTTCAGATCTTTATTGGTGGAAACACGACTGAATTAACAGCAATGTGAATCCTCAGAGGTCACGTGAGGACGCGGCATCAGATTCCCAACAAAGTCTTCCCCTTCTCGCGGCACATGGCAAACCTGCAGCTTATTTTCTTTTTCTCTCATAAATCTGTGAAAAATCACAACAAGAAAAAAAAAAAAAAAGAAAAAAAAGAAAAGAAAAATCACAGAGCTGCCGTAAACACATGCGAACTTCATCCTTCTCGCTCTGCGTCTCACCGAGCTCCGGAGCTGCTCCCGATATCATCTGCAAGTCGCTGAAAACCTCCCAGCACAACCTCTCCTCCGCCAACGTTACACCTGCAGCTCCTCAAGTGCTCATGAATACATGAGCTCACACCTGAGAGAGTCCTGCCTGAAAAGATTCTCTAATCTCAAAAAGATTTTTTTTTTTCCAGTCAAATAACAGATATACAACAATAATGAAAAGCACCAGTTTATTTACTGCAGAACTGAAGAGTCTAACACCTGCAAACCTTTTGCATTGTGCAAGAAAAGTAGCAACTATTAAAAGAGCTTCATCTTCTTTTGTTTGAATTTTTGAGAAAATAAGGAATTTTCCATTTAAAATCTAAAAAAAAAATTCAGAGAAACACATTGCTGTGAGTTTTGGTGGCAACTAGTTCAACAATATTTATCACAAAGGAGAAATTCTGCCAAAAGACGAAAGAAGAAGCGACTCTAAACCATCTCTGCAGTCTTGTATCGCATCAAAGTGTAAACATGTCCTGAAGCTTTGGACTGAAAACATCATCCGTCAGTATGTTAGTGTGGAAGCACTCGACTATTTTCTGTCATATCTTTTCCTCCTGGAGGCTTTTACATCACGTTCTTTTGGTGCAAAACCAGGATTGTAACTTTTAGACTGTCTTGACGTCAAACAAACATATTAGTCAGGAAAAAAAAAAAAGTAATTACTTCGAATCGAGATTAATTGTACTTGTGGTCGAAATAATGAGCAAAAAACCTTTCCACCGGAATCAATGTGAAATAATCCTGAGCACGTCCTGGTCGTCCTGCATGCCTGCCAACAAAGTTTTAGACTTCATTGGCCTCATAGCGATGTTTACCTGGTTTTACCTCCTCGCTGTTTACAAAATTACACCAAGATATTTGTAGCCTTCATAATCTGTATATCTTAAAGCTGAGATATGTAACAAGGTGTAAAATGCCCTTCTGTAACTTTTATTGGAAAATGAATGACAAAATTCTAAAAAAAAAAAACTGAATTTTCAGAACAATAATTCCATCAGAAGTCACATTGAGATGATTTTTTTTTTTTTAATTCATCCATGTTTATAGTTCCGTATCTCTTATTTTGCATGATTCAAAGTTTAAACAGTTTTTTTCTCTATTAAATGGGCGTTTTAATCGGGAACAGTTCAGTAAAACATTTTGGTAGATTCATCACATATTCTCCATAAAAATATGGTGAATCCATCAAAAATAATGAGGGTTAAATAAATACGCGAGACAAGGTCTAACAATTACAGTGCTAAAAAAAAAAAAAAAAAAAAAAAAAATTTTTAAAA